>JAGFZM010002882.1:91376-111376 GCA_017657215.1 Limnothrissa miodon | reverse complement strand
TCACACCACCAAACTGCACCCAATCCAGTGGGGCTGCACAGATCTGACACAGCTGTTGCTGCTGCTCCAAAAGCTTTAGCTGGGAGGATGAGTCCCTTTGTCTTTATGTTCTCATCTCCTCTTCCCAGTGCAAAAAGAAGGATAAAACAGAAAGTCAGTATGATGTGTGTGCATGTGTCTGTGTGCAAGTACAGTGTTTATGTGCATGTCTGTCAAAGCTGTCACATAAGCGTGTGTGTGTGTGTGTGTGTGTTTGCGAATGTGTGCAAATACTGCCATGGCACAGAAAAGCATTTGTGTGTGTTTGCTTCTTTGTATGTTTGTGTGTGTGTGTGTGTGTGTGTGTGTGTGTGTGTATCTCCATGCGTGTGTGTGTGTGTGGGTCAGTGGCATGTCAGTGCTTTCTGGTGAGCTAATGAGCAGGCGGACTTACACTGGTGGGCCTGACAGGGTAATTAGGCCGTGTCGCTCGTGGGGAGCTCTTCAAAGGGCCCCATTTATCCTCCAGACGAGAGGCTTTGTGCCACATGCTATACAATATACCACATTATTTTACGCAACACTACAGCAACCCACTAAACCATACACCACACTATTCTACCCTACACTACACAGCACTGAGCTAAACCATACCACACTATATAATGCTACACAACACCACACTACAGTATACCATTGTATACCACTGTGTAACACTCTCTTTGACACTGCACAACACTAAAACAAAACACTGTACAATATTTCAGACTATTTTACACAACAATACAGCACAACACTAAACCATATAATACACAACACTACACAACACCTTACAGCACCACATTATTCCATATACCACTATTCACACAACAATACAGCACTAAATTAAGTCATATACAGTAGAGTATCACACAAGACTACACAACACCACACAGCGCCAACTATATCATATACACACTCTCACACACACTGTTCTACACAACAAGAGGCCAGGGGTCAGTTATTTCAGTATAATCACTGCTAAATTTAACTGCCTGTAATCCCATATGTTATCAACATGTTATCCCCTATCTATTCTGGACCACAGCGCTGAGCTAAACCATACTACACAACATGCTACAAACTACTTAAACAAGGAGTGCTGAGAGGACATTCTATAGCATACTAGAGGAGTTGCTAAGAATGAAGTGAACAGAGTACCTCTCAATTGTGGTACAGTACAAAAAAGACTCAAGGGGCTTTTTACAGAAACAGAAAAAAGTAGTGATTTATTTCTACAGTAAACTCCTCCACCAAAAAATATATTTACTTTAGCTGAATGCTTGCCAAGTAATGCACAAACTTTTCAACATAACTTTAGAATGACGCAGCAATATGGCATTGGATGGCCATCCATTTTAAGTACACATGGCCTGAAGTCACACATCCATACCTTGAGAAATGTGGAGATTGGACACACATGCACGCACACATACACATACACACACACACACACATAGAGAGAGAGAGAGAGAGAGAGAGAGAGAGAGAGTAAATTGAAAGGCTCTCTTAGTAAAACACTGGGAATGCAACACCACCAATGGAGGAAGTTACTTAGAAATTGTTTGCTTCAAAATGGACCCACTCCATCTGAGCCAAGTATAATATCCTTGAGGAGTAAGAAGAAAGGAACCCAGAGAGAGAGAGAAAAAAAACTGAAAAAAGTGTGTGATATGATTGAGAGCAGGACACTGTGAGGGAAACACATTAAAACCAATATTTGCATGCAGTGTCGGTGGGTGGGGCAGCTGCGCTAATTGCCCGCAACTCCAAACTGTCAGCTCTGACGAGGCGGGGAGCAAATGGCGAGATTGCCAAAAGAAAGGGGCCAGGGCCGATGCCAACGTGCCCAGATTAAAATGACATTAAGACGAGTCGTGGTAAGCCCTGCAGTGGCCTGTGTTTCTGAACGATTCTCAGAGGCGATAACAGAAAAAAACGCCTCAGGCATTCTGTCTCGTAATTAACCAGCAAGATTCTATTCGAATAGTGAGGAAACTTCTAGATGACTTTTGGGATGCTTCATTTATTAATTCATTTATTTTTGTATTCATGCACTGCAGTCACTGTCACTGCAAACTGGCTTTTTTTAATACGGCCCTTAATTTCCGGCTGTGAGCTCAAACATTTTAGATATTGTTTGCGGTTGCAACGCCCATGTTATGATGACAGTTCTGTTGAGACTATTTCTAGCTGCTGTGCTAACACTGTTTGTGATTAATATCTGACGAGGGGAACAGTAAGGGAATAAATGATAATGTAGAAGGTCATTAGTGAAAATTATATTAATAGAGAAAGAGACCAGTTGTTTAAGGTCACTGAATGATTTAAAAAAAAAAAAAACAGAAATGTCGATGCAACATAAAATGTAAACATAATATAATATGTAATATATAACAATGTTTAAAAAAAAAACATTAACTAATATTAACTGAATAGCAAATTTTCCATTAACTTACTGGGGTGTTAGGCCAAATACTGGCAACTAGTGGCAACTATGTTGTATCAAATTGTCCCAATGTTTTTCCGACCACACCTGGTAATCAAAAACAGGTCTATGGGTTGATTAACACCAAATTTCCTGTAAGCAGTTTAAAAAGTCTATCGGAGACTAAAAGCTAGCAGATTGATTTATTGTTTAGACAGCAAAAAGAGAAAAAATTAAACAAACTAAAATTGATTGCCATTATCATAAGCTATACAATGACAAGTAAAAACGGTAATAAGATAATTGAAAACACTGCTATGTTTAATGAGAGCAAGGATATTTGCTGAGGACTGTAAACATGTTGAAAATGAAATTGCTTTTAGCAAGCATCTATGTAAACACTGACTGTCCTACTCATAGAATCTGACAGTGGTCGCAGAAGACCGTCTCCTGGCAACAGGATGAATTCAAACACACCATGTGTACACACACTCTCAGGAGGGTCACTCTGAGTGACCCCAAAACACTTAAGAGTGGACACACTGTAGTCATTCCCTTGCACACTTTGTTTTTCTGTTTCATACACAAACACACACACCCAACACACAAACACTGTTTAGTAGGAACCTTCACTCTCTGTCTCTTTCTTTCTACCTCGTTCTGTCTATGTCCTTCTCACCTCATTTGAATAGCATGAATAGAGGCATAATGTAGAGTCTGGTGTTGCCCAGGTGATCTCTTGGTACCATGATGTAATTTCCTCCTCCATTTCCTCCCTCTGGGCTGAGGCTTTTACCCAAAGTGTCTTGCTCTGATCAATTACTTCAGGGCCAGTCTGCTTCTAGAGCAATTCAGGGTTAAGCACCCTGCTGAATGCACAACACTGGCAGAGGGAAATTGAATCCACCATGTTTGTGTTCAACATGCTAGTCTGCTGGTCACCAGCACCACCACCACCCACACCACCACGTCTGCCAGTGAATGGCAAGATCTCAGACAGGAATGGTGTGATGCACTCTCACTGCTGTGCATGGGCTTGGTTGATGTCTAGGAGGGTGAGAGTGGGATAAACAGAGAGAGAGAGAGAGAGAGAGAGACAGAGAGAAAGAGAGAGAGACCAAAGGTACAGTGAACTTCAGCATGCCATTCGCTTCTGGTTAGTTGTGTGTGTGTGTGTGTGTGTGTGTGTGTGTGTGTATGTGTGTTACTGTGAGACAGAAAGAGAAAGGGGAGAAGAGAGTACATAGAGGAAGAATGTGTTGGTTCTGCTTGTTCAGTCTGGTGGCGGACAGCTCTGGGTCGGTCGGGTTGGGTCAAGTCAGCTTTGTTCTGTTCACAAATTGTAGCAGCTGTTTCACAAAGGCTGCGTACGAGAAAGTTGTGTTAACGGAGTGTAAAGCTGCCAGTTTTACACACACTGTGACACACTCGCACACACATACATTATTTTAAATGTAGTTATATTGAAATGGCACACCATAGAGAGGGAGAGTGAGGTAGAGAAAGAAAGGGAGAGAGAGAGATAGGGAGGGAGAGAGAGGTACAATAGGGGAAAGAAAGAGCGAGAAAGAGACAGAGAGAGGGAGGTATAGAGGGATAGAGAGAGAGAGGGAGAGAGAAGGAGAGAGAGATTGGAAGGGAAGAAGAGAGAGAGAGAGACATGGGGGATGTCATTCGCTCTCTGCCCCCTGGCTCTTTAACATAACTGGCTGCAGTGGCTGGTTCTTGGCACGCTTGTGAGCGCGAGCTGTAAACTGAACCGGACCGCTCTGGTCACAGCTCCCCCACCATCTGCCTGACTGACCAGCCTGACCGACACTCATTCAAACTGCCTCTCTCAGTGTGTGTGTGTGTGTGTTTCTGTTATTTGTGCTTGTGTATTTGTGTGTGTGTGTGTTTGTGTGTATATGTGTGTGTTTGCGTGCATGCTCATGTGTGTGTCGATTTAATTTACTTCAGCACTGTAGACAGTGCATCTCTCTGAAGAGGTTCTTGCCCTTGATGTGTAGATGCATATATGTGTACCCAGTGTGTACACATTTGTATAGCGGGATGTGTGTGTGTGTGTATGTGTGTGTGTGTGCTTGTGTGTGTGTTCCAGCCAGATCAAGGCCTTGTCTGTGCCAGACTCTGCATCTTTCAGGGCCATTAACAGCACCTGGCAAATAGCTTTATGGAAATGACTGAGATCTTCAGAGAGAGAGAGAAAACAAAAAGGATTGCTATATGATCCTCAGCTTTGTTCGTGGAGCCGTCTCCCATTATTTGCTCACGTGTAGTCCTTTAGTCTAACAAACATGAAAAACCCACACAGGCACACACACACACACTCACATGCACGCACGCACACACACACACACACACACACTAAAGACGACTAAATAGCCATTTATCCAAAAATAACTGACGTGCCAAAGCGCGGGGCTGAATAGACAAGATCATTAGCATGCCTTGCCTTCGCATCCTGCACAGTTTTGGGTGCGGCGGCAGTATGTAATTTTCTGACGGGAAGGCGCCTCTGGGGAAAAGACGAGAAGAGACGCAGGGAGGGTGTGTGTGAGGGGAAAGGGGGTTGGGAGGAGCCAACGGCAGTAGCATGCAGCTGTATGCGTGCCTCCTTCAAACTCCTCTCCTAGTGCCATAAGAAAAAATAAATAAACATAAAAGTAAAAAAAAACAAAAAAAAAAAAAACAAAACCAATCCCAACAAAGGCATGTGATTTCCTTTGCACAGCCTATAATTACTATTGAGGCATCGCACTGTGCTTCTTCTATTTAAAACACAGTGTGTCCCTGCGCTAATGACTTGAGCCTGATGTGTTCATTCATCCTTCGCGGTTAGGCAATCTGTTTACCCAATAATTCACTCCTGCAGCGAGAGCAACTCACTTGAGCACACACACACACACACACACACACTTACATACACCCAACCACACACCTGCAAAATACACATGTACACTTACACACACATCCACATATATACACCAGAAAGCCAAAGAAAAGGCAGCCAGATTACGTCTGTATTGTTGCTTCCCCTCGCCCCATCTGCGACCTAAAAAAAAGATGTAGCCTCCCTGTTACTAAGCCCAGACTGGTATTGAACTTAAATTACTCTACTCCTGGACTAGAAGGCCTGGCCGGGACACAGTAAGCAGAACGCTGCCCGGCTTATTAGAATTATATTGTTAACCCATGGAAGCAGTCACTCTCTGCTTGCAACAAATCTGCCAGGTCACAAAGTGCCCCACAGCCATGCTTTGAAAAAAGAAAGACAGAAATAAGACAGGAAAGGAAGAAAGAAAAATCGACAGAAAGAAAGAACAATAAAAACAGATGAGAAACAGGTTACAGTATGTCTATACTGTGCAATCTCAGCAGCACCATCTCACAACAAATGTCAATGTCTACAAGTGTCCACTCATAACGGAACACTATTCTGGGATATTTTGAGTCATAAATGAATTACCAATTGAAAAAAAATGCAACAGACAGCATGCATATCCACTATAAAGCCTGTGTAATGAGTATGTATGAAGAGGTACACATTGGAAATTGGATTCATGTTCCGCAAATGACATTGTTAAGCTGTGTGTGTGTGTGGGGGGGGGGGTCTGTGTGTGTGTGTGTGTGTGTGTATGTTTATGATACATACACAATGATGAGGAATGTTAGGGGGTACCAGATCTACAGTAAAAGGCATATTAGTAACTAATCTAGATGAAAAACCTGTCCAGAACATGAAGGATAACTAGCAATAGCCCAAGATTACTCTCAGAAACACTAACATCCCACTTGAAACAAAGCACAGTCATTGTAAGACCTATCTCCGTGGAGATGTACAACCGAACTACATACTGTACACTGAGCTGGAAACTTTGTTTTATGGTGTAAGGGGCAGAGGGTTGTGGGGTTTGTGAACCCAGCGCTGTTGTGTATAATGCACACACAGAGGAGCTAATGAGAAGGACAGGTGCATTTATCTTGATTTTCCTCCTCACCATATGCCATCAAATTGAATTTGGGGATGTTGACAAAACAAGCTACCCAGAAAAAAAACCATCAACACACACCTCAATAGCAAGACACAAAAACAAAACCCCAAACCTTACAAAGCACGGCTGTAAATTAAATCCATTTTTGGCTCTGTTTCTCCTCCCTCCCTCTCTCTTCCTCATGTTCTACCTTGCCTCTCTCTTTCTCCTTTGGCGTAAGTAATCAGCTAAACAAAGCCATCCCATTCCCCATGGCTTTGCCGCTCAGCCTGTGTTAGTGCCTCCATGTTGGCTGTACTCACACATCATTTGAAAGAGAGAGAGAGAGAGACAGAGAGAAGAGAGAGAGAGAGAGAGAGGCAGGGAGGAAGGGAGAGAGAAAGTGTTCCCTTCACCCAGTGTTAGGCTGAGGGGAACGTTATGCACAGAATTAAGTAGTGTTCTTGTCTAGGAAAAACATAAAACCAGACGGTTTGCATTGCATTACACTACACATGATATATATTGCTAAAGTGGCCAGACATAATACAGTAAGTGCAACATGAGCACAATCACTTTAAGTGTGTTTAGTCTTGAGGCATAGTATTTCTTAGTATTGTTTACATGTAATATATATTGTATAGCTCTATAGAAGTCGTTACAGTGCCCGTCTCTGTCTCCAGTACTCCTGAGTATACATAAGATCACTATGGTCCCCCTGTCCAAAATGTTGTACCTGATGCTGTGCCCAGAAGGTCCTCTGAATTTCAATCCAGTGCTTCACTGGTGCTATGGAAACAGTTGAGAGATTAGCGCAAGCTTATTTAATGCCTCATGGTGCCACACTTATGTGGTTGCTCCAGAGGCGTAATTAAAGATAACTTATCTTAACGAGGCCTATACTGTCGGAGCGAGACTTATATTATCATCTTAACTTCAAGAGCGAGCATTGTTCCGCGGGCTGTGGAAGCAAGGTGTTGTGTTAAGACGAGTGACGAAAATACAAATATGGACTCGTCATGTCTTTTGACATCCATGCCTTGGAAGCATATAATCAAGAAAGCTAGAAATAGTAACGCCGCTCTCAGTAACCAGCCGTCCAATCAAAACTAGTTTTAGCCTTTAATTAGCTATGATTGGTGTCTTAACAGGTTGTCGGGCCATGTGAAAAGCAGCGTATGTTTACTTGAGCTTGAGTTCAACTCGTGTATGTGTGTGTTTGTGTGTGTCCTGTCTGAGAGACAGATGGCTCAGGAAGGTTTAGAAATCACCTGTGCAATCAGATGCTTCTTCCCAGCACATCCTCCATCTTGCAATCACCACCTCTGTTTATCCTGAGGACGTGTTTAATTGCGCTTTTAAAACGCACCCAGCGGAAGAATGGAGATGGAGGTTAATCCACCGCATTAACAGGAAATTACAGTTGCGGCCGGTCCTCCAATACAACTTATTTATGGTTGATGATGATGCTCCTCCAAATCCACCCCGGCTAGCGAGACTAGTGTTTGGCCAAGGCTGATGGGAGTTCACGACTCGTAGATCTGCAGGAAGTGCTTTCCCAATCACCCGGCTGCAGAGGTGTCGTGAATCCAAATCTGGCAGTTTAATGCATTGCAGCGATGATAACCGAATGGCTCTGGGAAATTGATTTTGCAGTAAAGAAAATGTTTTGCCGTTTTCTGCTCATAACAGATTATCAGAGCAGGCCAGCATCTTGATTACTATTCTCAAATGTCAAGTGTGTAAGGCTCACATTTTATTCTCAGCAAATCGACACAAATCAATGGCTAGTCCAACACAATAATTGTTTTTGCCACATCCCATTATGTGTTTATCTAATTCTCAAAGAGTTTGACATGACCAGGTTAGGTATTGTGACTCAGTGTGTGTTCTTTTTCAGGAACATTTGATGATATATATGCTGGCAAGTAAATGGTGGATGATGTGTGTGTGGAGGCAGCCAAGGTGACTGCTGGGAAAAGTGCCGTATCATTTTGACAAAAAATGAGAGCTAATGTACGCCATGCTTCTAAATCACTTTTCTTTCTCCTCTCTCCTCTGGTCCTTCCTCTTCTTTCTCTGTCACTTTTCTGTCCTCTTTCACATTGGCTCTGTACCAACACTTGCTATCTTTTCCCATTTCCTCATACATTACATCCACTCACTGATTCCCCCCTTACCTACCTCTCTTTTTGCTTCTAAATCCTTTCCTTCTACTCTGTCATCTTTCCTATATCCAACTTTTTCCTGCCACTTCTCTTTACATTTGCCATCATGTCTGATTTTCCAACCTTTGCCGATTTCATTTTCTCTATCTCTCTCTCCTTTTTTCCACCTTCTCTTCTATACATTACATCTTTCTCCCTCTCTCCTTCTTTTTCCCTTACTCCTCTGTGCCCTTCTCAGGTGGTGGGTCAGATCGACAAGCTGACGTCGGACTTCGACTTTGACCTGGAAGCGGACGACTGGACGGTGGCCACGGCGAGCAGCACGTCGAGCAGCGAGCGAGGACTAGGCGAGGCTTTCCGGCTGGACTTCCTCAGCCACGACCTGCTCTCCGACAGCTGGGAGTTCTGCAACTACCTGGAAGCTTCGGCCTCCGCCTCAGCATCTGCCTCCACCTCTACCTCCACCGCGCCCGGGGCTAGTGCCGGTCCAGGGTTGGCTTCGGGCTCGGCATCGAGACTTGGGGGAGGTGGAAGCAGAGGAGGAGGAGCAGTGACAAGGACAAAGTCGGTGGGCGTGAGGGCCTCAACGACGGCTGTTCAGACCGGAGATGAGACCTCGGACTCAGGGTCGGGGTCGGGCCCACCGGGACGGACAGGGGGACTTGTGTCCCCCCCCTCGGCCACCTCCCCGCCGCCTCCACCCACCACTGCTACCGTCGGCACCACCACCACTGGCACCTGTACCTCCACTGCATCGGCCTATTCGCAGATGAACGGCGGAGTTCCGCTCATCCCCAACGGGCCACTGATCGTCACGCCAGACTCGTCCAGCGAGGAGGCCTCCAGCTCCACGCACAGCCAGAAGACGTCGCGCACCTCGGGAACACGGGAACGCGTGCGCTTCAGCGACAAAATCCTGTACCACGCGCTCTGCTGCGATGATGACGAGGATGAGGAAGAGGAGGAAGAGGAAGAGGCATACGGCGTGGGTGAGGACGGAGATGAGGATGAAGAGGATGAGGAAGAGGAGGAAGGGGAGGTGGACGAGGAGGACGACGACAAGCGGGACTGCGGCACGCCGGACACGGACAGCGAGCTCAGCCCCCTCGCCTGCTCTCCCATTCCGCCTCTCTCCTCGCTCATTTCCTCCGCCGCCACAGAACATTCCAGACTCCAGAACTGTCTGAGCGATCCCGCCACGCCCTCATCGACCTCCTCGATACCGTCGCTGGTGGGAAGGCTGCCCCTGGGGACTCCCTCACTCGGCCGGAAGGGGCTCTTACAGCCCTCCTGCCGGAAGAAGCTGCTCCGGAATAGCAGCACGCAAACTGTGTCGGACAAGAGCACGCAGACTGTACTGCCCTATGTCCCTGCCAAACAGAAAACAAAGGACCACTGAGAACGGACGATTTACATTTTGAAAAACAAAAAAAGACATAAGAGTACAAGAGAGTAAAAGAGAAAAAAATGCTCTATATGACAAAAGAAGAACTGTATACATATTTAATATTATTACATAGATCATAGATTAATACACAAAAACAATTAATTAATTACTAAAATAAATAAATGATATATGGGAATTCAAAAATAAAAACACACACTCGACTACCTAAAGTCATTCTAAGGCTCAGGGATCTACGGATAGAGATTAGAAAGAGGGTGGGGGGAAGGCAAGAAGGTGTTTCTCCATTGTCCCTTACAGCAGTGTAGAAATGGAATGGGCTTGGTAGGTGGACCAAAATGACAGTCCCTGCTTCTGTAAAGACATGTACAATATGACTTCATACTACTTTTTTTCTGTTGGTTCTCTCGATCTCTTTTTTCCATCTGCATCACTTGTCGGACATATTTTACTATGAAATCTTTAGTGGAAATAATGGTTGTGGAAAGCACTATGAAGAAGTTGTTTTTTCTTTCCGGGAAATTATACACACATACACATGGTTAAAAGCGTATCCTAAAATTCTTAAATGCAGTTGAGCCCTATGGTCGAAATTTTTCCAACTATCACTCTTACTCCTGTTTGTTCTGTATGTGTGTGTGTGTGTGTGTGTTTGTGTATGTGTGTGTGTGTATGAGCTACATTTCTACATTTTAGTAAATAACTTCTACAAAATGGTAAATAACTGATTCGCCTCACACTAATGGAGGAGCCTTCACTCCCGCCACTAATCATCACATTTCCTCAGGCACATATAATGGGGGGTTTGAAATGACATTAGCTATCAACAATCTTCATCAATCATTGGCGCAGTCAAGAGTGAAATCAGGTGAGTCATTTCAGTGGTCTTGCTTTTCGCCAAGCTAACTGACATACTGTACTGCTGAGCAAATGGTTCAGGCTAATGGTCCTCTTGATTGAACATGAACATTGTTACATAACATGAGGCTTGTTTACCATTTCCAGAGATGGATGACATCTGAGACGGGTATCAGTCAGAGAGACCTCACAAACACACACAGACACACACATACACGCCTGGGACACAACACTGGGACTTCATGTCCCTCTGTGGCAGAGATTGCCAGGTGGCGAGACACTCACACACACAAACCTAGGAAAGTTTGGAGATTTCATTGGATGGCTTCCAGTGGAATGCCAAACTCTATAGAGTGGCATTTTGTTCAGACGTTGGGATGTAGTGACACTGCCAATCAATCCAGGTCTGAAGAGGCCACTGTGAGAAGGTTGACGGGGGAGATTGAACAATGGATAACTGTGCATTCACACCAAGAGCAACTAAAGCTGTAAAAATCACCTTTGTCACACCTGCTAAATAAGTTCTTAAGTTTCTTGTCATTTATTTATATATAAAATTCAAATGATGCAAAAATTCTATTTTGCTTATCCAGTTAAAGGAGATTTATGCTTTTAGTACAAACAACTTATGGTTCTGTGAGCCGGCTAGGTTGTCTTTGCTTGAAGCTAGAAGTTCAACAGAAAGTTGTGCTATTTGAAAGCCTTCAAAAAATCCTAGAGAGTTAGAGTCAAGACAGAATCAATCAAATTACAACCAAGAGCAAAACCACGTCAAGCCACGTCAAGAATTTTTTTTACAGATCTTAGAATGGGTCTCTGATCAATGCCTGCCTAACAAAGGCTGCAATCATTTTATCCCCCCTTGTTTTGATAGAATCTAGAGTAGAAATTGAAGTATCCAGGTATGTTCCCTTAGATCCATGCAAGCAAAGAAATGTTTACTTTCTAATTTGTTCTCAGTGTTTTACAGCTCTAACTCCTCATAGCTGATATAGTATGCATTAATGTCAGCCATCTTCAACATATTTTAATTGCTCTATTTAGTGAGCTTTGTAGCTCATTGCTTCTGTAGCTTTAGTTGCTTTTTCCTTTCTTGCATATTAAAAAATGAATGACAGTGTTTCAAAGAGCTTTAGTCGCTGGTGGTATGCACACACAGTAATGAAAGTGTTATGGATGTGACAGAACATGAGCAAGTATAGTATTATTATGCCTATTTTGTACAAATTTTAATGTAACACGAAATTGTTAATTACCAGTATTTCTCAAATTTCATAGATTTTTAAAACTGAGTGAAAATTTATTGGATAAGCCTGACAAAAGCATCCCCTTGTGGACTACAAAACAGAAGTAGGCTGGAGGCAGAGGATTTGAGAAAAAGATGAAGGAAGGTAAAATCTAGAACTACACCTCGTTCCTTGCCTTTGCTCCCCCCCCCCCCCTCCCCCCTTTTCTTTCGTCCCATCACCATCATTATATTTTTCCTCCTCTCCAACTTTTTCTGTTGAGAAATAAAGAATGACATGTGGGCAATAAAAATGACTCAAAAACACACCATTGTTTTGTCATCCCACGAATGCAAATATTGAATAAAGCTGAATCAAGGAAAGACGTGGGAGGAAGTGAGGGAGGAATGTGAGAGAGGAGTAGTGAGAGGGGAGAGGAGAGAGATGAGTGTGAGCAAGCACAAGTAGGTGGAGGAGGGTCAGAGACGGAGAGAAAGAGAGAGAGATAGAGAGAGGAATGAGCGTGAGGGAAAAAGAGAGGAGGCAGAGGATGAAGCCGTGTTGAAAATGGCTACTCTCACACAGATTGCTCTTGATTACATGACCTCTCGTGTTTCTCTAGCTCTCTCTTTCTCTCTCTCCTTCTCCATCACACACACGCTCTCTCCCATTCTCATGTCTGAGTCATTCAACAGAGGGTTAGGGGCCTACTATCAGCCTACGTGTGCCCATTCATCACAACACTGTACTCCTCTGCAGACATTTCAATGTGATTTCATCTATCTATTCAATTATTTATCTACTTGTCTTTCCATCATGTTATGTATCCCATAAAAAAATACTCATCCATGAATATGTGCTTGCTTACACAGTTTGAGCATTTGATTCCAAACTAAGGAGCCAAACATGTGGATTTGTTTACAAACTAAAATAGAATCAGCGATGAAGGTAATAAACATGGTTTCATAAGGGTCATACTGTACAGTATGTGAGTTACTTCTGGTTTCATCCTCCATTGGGGCGAAAGCTGGCATCTTGCACGCCTTGGCCCGTAAAGAATTATTTTAACCGTAAAAACTGGCTGTGAACCTGGTAAATGAACCTAAAATTTTTGCAAAGTGTAAGTGGCTAATGGAATGTGTCTGGTGTCATCAGAAATCAGTGGGTTTGCTAAAACAAAATTTGACATTCTGTAAACAAAGTGAAAAGCCCATGGGCTTGGGAAGTGATCACCTTCTATTGAATACTGTCATGCAAACATCTTTCAATGTCAATCAATCAATGTATAGTCTCACCTGTTTATCAAAGGTTTTCACTCATTTTTGTGTATACTACTGTATATTTAAGTTATTATTTTAAAGTAAGTGCATTTGCTGGGAAACTCATGACCAACTGTTCTTGGCAATCTGGGCCCCCGCACAGGTGAGTTATAAGTTGTAAGAAGAGCTAATTTAGGTAACCTGCCAAAAATGAATTTTAGCACCACGAGAGCACCATGAGAACACAAACTACAAGAGGAACTTTGTATGTTTGTGGCTTTTTAATAAAGTTACCTGACACCCATTTTGGGTCAGCAAGGCTGTGGACCCATGGCCAGCCAACAGGTAAGTCTCCTGGGACATGATGAGGACCCAGCAATGGACTTTAAGTTTCAGTTTAGAATGCACAGGTGCAGCATTCAGTGCCCCAGGAAACAAGAAAAAAAGTAATGTTTGGAAAATAAATAGCTTCTTTCTAAAGAAAAATACCTGGAAATGATTGTTTCCCCTGTCTGTGAGGGTCCCATCGCTTACTAATAATCATGAGGCTATATTTTAAATCTATTTCCTCAAAGAAAAGAAAACAAGAATAAGCTTTGCTTCTCAGGACTTCTTTTTTTGTCACTAATCAAAGCTTAGCTTGAATGGGACTTTGTCTCATCTCCGCCAGTGTGTAAACCCTCATTCACTTCTCTTCCTGCTGTCTGGCTTTAGGCTCTGTGGCCAACACACACACACACACACACGCACAAACCCCACAACCCCCCTTTGACAGTTTCCTCCATGGAGGAAGATGCATCGAATGGTAATCAATGGATCACACCCTGCTGTTCCAGGCACTGTCTCCCTGAGCCAGAGCAACGACTGACAGGTCACCGGGCCCATTAGTGTAAACAAACAAACAAACAGCAGTGCCCGCCGAGCAGCAGCCCAGGAGAAGGCACATCAATCACAAGCCCGGCTAATGGCTAACAGCTAACAGAGCAGCTACCACTGCACTCCAACACAGCATATTACCTGTATCACTACAACTGTGCTGCTATACAAATCTGACTGTCATTTAACAGGGCATACTGTATACCATGCTACACTATAATAACACATGCTAACAAGTAACATTGAAACAAGTAACATTTCTGCATTTTTTCCGCTTTAATAATGAAAAACTATGCATGCTGCTCGCAGTTGCAAAACGATAATGTGCTAGTCTAATGCAGGGCATTTAATTTGAGCATTACCATCGTTAACGGAGGTCACAGTGGAGCTTGTTTGACCGGCAACGTTAGCACCCCTCCGTAGGCTGTCGAAAACATGACACTCTTGGAGCTTAATCCCATGCTTCACGGACAAATGTTTTAACATATTACTGGCATTTCTACCCTTACACAGTGTTTCCCCTACGATGTCTTTGACGGTGCGGGGGCCAGGACCACGGCTCAGGAACCCGACACAAAAAGGATACAGCTACAGGGTATTTGAAGCGAAAATATACAAAAACACCCTAAAATGGAAATAAATTAATAAACCTAGTCTTGAAATACCTGTAGCAAGCATAACCTGCAGAGCTAGGCAGTTTACAGTGAGGGAGACTAAATCAACCAACCAACACCCTCAACCCCAGAGTAACCACTGACCCCAACCCCCTGGAGGAATCAAAGAATCAAAACAGAAGGCTATATTTATTACCTACCTAAAATGTTCATAATTTCAAACATTTACAAGGACCAGACAATACTGTTGGTACAGTACAGTACATGGTACAGGTATCAAGCCCATTTCATTTCAGTGGAAAATATTATTAGGGCTTGCCAAAGATACATTAAAACCACAAGACAGTTGCATTAAGGTCCAGAAGTTTGCTATGAAAAAAGGTCTGTGTTTAAAACTCGTGCTGTTTATTCACCGTTTACCTGTAGAACATCAATCACTGCCACTGCTTTCTTGACTGGCAATATCAGCCGCCGAAAGCCTAGCGCTAGGCTATTGCAGACAGCAGTGTTGTGCCTGAGGGCAGCATTCATTGAATGACAATTAATGAACGTGTTTATAATTTTGGTGCATGAGAACTAAACGAACTAACATTATATTACTGCCTAAGGAATGATACTGTGAACATGTTAATTTTTACATTTTTGAACTATGAACTGAACTAGCAGCTAGTTCATGTAGAAAGTGAACTTTACCAACACTGAAAATGGTCTCCTCTGGTCTTAGGCTAACGTTACTTACTGCGACTGCGACAGTTAGTGTAATCACTCAAATGACCCTTAATTTACATTAGTGGGGAAATTTAGGGAAACACAACTCAGACAAGAACTAGCGGTCTGGCTTTACTGAAACAGAAAAAACTGCGCTTACATTTCTCATGAATGTGGCAAACTATAAATCTTATCAAGCTGATAACGTAGCCAGGCTACATCCTTAAATTAATGAACTTACTAACTCTCTAGCACACAAGACGGGGAGTCCTAATAGACGTCTTAATAAGATAGCCTTACGTAACGTAATTTTAAGTAACACTGGAGAAAGTAACATAACGTCTGCTGTCTATCAGCTGATGACCAACACAACAAGGCAGGCGAGTCGGAGCATTGTCCAATCAGAACCCACAGCCAGACCTGAGAGTGGGCTGGGGGCCAGTGAGTATGCAAGTGGAACTGCGCTCCAGATGCAAAGACTTGGGGAGCAGCGGAGAAATGTGTCGACAGAGATGGTTGATAAGGGTTTAGTATCTTTGGTGTAGAGTCAAATACATAGGCAATGAAAATTCTGAAGGTGTGGCGGGCCGCCGCAGTAAAATGTACATAGGGTGTGATGTAAATATACCGCGACAAAAAATGTCAGAAAATCCGGAAAATGTCCGAAGTCATGCAGGGCAGGCTGAGGGAATCGTTAAGGAAATCGATAACAAAAATGACGTACGATGTCGTTGGAATTGACAAGTTAAAACTGGTACCAAGATGGAACCGGTTTTTGATACCCAACCCTAGTTGGAGTGCAGTAGCCGTAGGTAAATGCCAACGCTACATTCCTGCAAAGTCACTCCACCATACACTGCATAGTCACTTCACTTCATTGTCACTCCACCATAAGCTGTATCATGCAGTCTAGTACAGGGGTAACGAACTGGCGGACCCCGGTCCGGATCCAGACCCATGCGTAATGACATCTGGACCGAGAAAAAAATCTATCTCTATGCTCTTTATGTTTATGGTTTATGTCCGTTTTGAGCTGTCAGAAACGGTTAATTTAATTCACAGAAAAAATAAATCGCTCATCTTTTTCAAACTACAGAGAGTTATCCATCTTCAGAGTTGCAGATTGAATTTACGTACGCCCCCATCAGTTTGTATATTATCACTATGACAACTATACTGTAGCTGCAACGTCCAGGTTTTCCCTCAAACAGCAATTTGCGAACAGTTTCTTTTGCAAACAAAAATAATGGCGCACTCAAAACATGGCAAAAAGTGGAAGGTGGATTCTGAAAATTGTGAATTCAAGGGCAGACAGAATCCACTAAACTCCGAGTTAAGAACCAGAAAAATAAGCCAGACGCAAGCATCATACCAAGCAACACGCAGGTCAGCCACACAACATATGAGCGTGCAACTGAAACCTTCACTTTGAGTGGCATGGGTTTTAGGCAACCACAGAACCGTTCTCTGACGCAGAAATTATGAAGAAGTGTATGAATGAAGTAGGGCTAATAATTGCTATGTTTGAAGGAACTCAAAAGATAACATCATTTAAAAAAAAACATCCTCAACTGAAGACTAACTGAATTCCTCTAATTTATTGGACCAAATGAAATCTGCTGTTAAACAGGCTAAATGCATTTCATTGCCTTTGGATGAATCTACAGACAACACTGAAAGCCTACTAACTTTTCACACTGACTCCTGACAATACATTGTGCATAGTTGAAATGTTCCTTTTGGGGTTTGGCCTACTGCATTTTTTTGTTCGGTTCAAAATATTTAAACCATCACTGTTCCAGACCCTGGAAAGATTGGAAATTTTATGAGTGGACCTTTCAGGTTTCTAGTTGAGTACCCCTGGTCTAGTAGAATGGAAGTCACCCACTTTAGCAAGATCAGTATGTTATGAGGCAATGTTAGCATTATGTACCAAATTGGGGATGGTTACTTATTTTACTGGATAATGAGTCAGCTACATTATCCAGTAAAATGCAAACATTTAGAAACAACCGTAACAATGTATAATGGCAGCAATTTAAAGAGCCCATAGAATGCAAAACCACATTTACCTTGTTATTGTTGAATTTAGGTAGCTTAAGGTATCCAACGGACCATACCAAAACTCCCAACACCATCTTCCGCCTGCTTCTATATGCAAATTTCAGGCTAGAATTTGCCGGGGTGAAAAAAATCTGAAACTAGTGCTCTGTCTACGTAGACAGCGCAAAGCTACACCTCCTCTATTACATTGTCCAATCCAAAGAGCTCTGCACTAGAATCTTTGGTCCAATCGAAAATTGTTTGGAATAGTCTCTTGTCCAGCCCCCTGTTGCTTCGGTGATACGAACTGTAGTCTATGTGATAGCTAGCTAACATTGAGAACAGCTAACGGCTCTAAGAAAATTAAGTGCATGTTGAATTTTTGTTTGAAATCAGTGCATGATGAATTTCTGTTTGACTGGAGGACATACGGACAAAATGTCAGCACGCGCGTGTAACGTTCCAGGATGTACTGGGGTGGTCCACTACCTTCCTCAAGAACCTCGCATTCAATGGGAGTGGTTGATGTTTATCTACAACCACGTTCTGCTAAACTTCAATCCGAGATTGGTAGTTTGCTCTGGTGATTTCACCCCAGATTGTTTTGTCAACCTCGGGCTGTATCGATCCGGCTTATCAGAAGCACTACGCCTGAAACCATGATCTGTTCCAACTATACTGAAAGCACAACCGATTCTGCCGGTAGGTAACCACGCTAACATGCTGCACACTCGGTCACTAAAGTGTTGGTAGGCTAGCAAGCTAACCATAACAACAGATAGGCTACTAATGTCGCATTTCCACTACGGTTCCAGGCCGCCCCCAGGCTTCACCCCGGTCTTAAACACCTGTGCTTAGCCTCAGTATTGTATTTCTACTACCAAGTTTTAACACTAGGGTTTTAGGTGAACTTGGAATTTTTACTATACAAATGTAATAGCCTACGTTAATTTCCCGGTAAAGATGCATATCGCTGTCTATCATAGCATATCATAACCTCAAACATTAGTGCTGAAACTAAAACGTAGCCTATGCCTACATAATATGACATGGTAAATGGTTCTGCATAACGTTGTCATAAAGGCAATCCTATAATATCATAATGTAGAAATATGAAAGCTGGTCGTGGAAAACTTTGTTCATGTTTATATACAACTTTATTTGTTTTCTCCGAGAAAATGAAGAGACAGACAAAACGTGCCAAGCGGTATCAATGTTGGCCTCTCGCAGGCAAAAGAGGAGGATGGGGGTCGCAGCAAATAGGCAAACTGAAAAAGCCCCAGCCAGCTCCGATAATGGAAAGACGTACCCCAAACAGCGGGGTTTTACCCCGTAGTGGAAATGCGCCATAAATAGTACTATGATGTCGGATATTGGGTATTTTAAATAGGCAAAATTCATATTTAACACGTTAGTTAACACGTTGCACTCTAAAATAGTCCGACTCGTTCATGTAAAATGCCAACTCTGTTTAACTTCCCAATGCCGTGTCTGAATGTGTGAAGCAACCCTAGTTTTAATTACATAGTATGTGACGTTAGTTACCGGGAATTCTAATAAAACTTACCAGTCTGACACATTCATTTCCAAACGCTGTGGATCTGGCTGTTGTATGGTTGAATTCCTGACAAGTCCATTGCGTGTTTATTTAGCTCAGATAGTTAACCGATTTACTGTTTACTCAGATAGTTCACGATTTACCGATTTACTGCTGAGAAAGAGTATCAGTGAAACTAGGGAGCCAAAATGCTTCAGTGAAAAAACAGCCAATAGGTCTCACAATGAACTAGCCAATCAGCGCCAGGAGGCGGGAAACTGGCCAGAGGGTGGGAAATACGAACATTTTAACATTTAACATTTTAACATTTCTGAGCATGGAAAAGACAGCCTAGAAATACTCCTGGGTCTTTTTTATTGAGGCTCAAAGAACATTTTATGATGGTCAATAATTGTGTTCTATGGGCTCTTTAATGTATAATGATAGCAATATGTAAAATAGTGAGGTGAAGGAGCTCATACAAAACCTCATAAGGATTTCCTTAAATTTCTTCAGGTCTATAAGCCAATAAGAAACTTAAAAGCAATTATTATAGGAAGCCACTGCTGCAAACATTCTTTAGGGTTCTTCAGTGCATATATATTATTGTTAGATTTAACACATACCAGTATTAATACTGGGGTCTAACAACACATTTTTTTATATTAACCCTCAGTGAATGAAGCCCAGTACCATTAGGCCCACGGCCAGGATATTATTAATTCACTGTTAATTTTTATTTATTTATTTTTATTTCATTATAAAACACACACACACACATACACACATTCTCACACTTTAAATAGTACATATGTGTGAAATCCCACACCCACTGCACTGAGAAATGAACCACAGCTGCTATTTGACATAATAAGGCTTTTTTTTT
>JAGFZM010002882.1:63404-91276 GCA_017657215.1 Limnothrissa miodon | reverse complement strand
GGGGGGGGGGGGGGGGGGGGGGGGGGGGGACTAGAGGCCTTTTCTTCTCTGTTTCTGACCAAGTCCCTCTGAGTGGACATCATCCACATTTTTCCGATAACCCCCCCAGCAATCTTTTGAATGTATCAGTGATAGTTATATGCTCTTGAATAGTTGATGTTTCACCCATCAAGAGTTAGCTTTAATAAGTTCAGTGGGGAATGGTAACTATGTGGTCCAGTCAGAGATCCTCTTCTGTAAGAAATTCCTAATATGGAGTCCACAAGCATTAATGAATGCAATACTGTAAGATAGCTTTCGACCCAGTGTGTGCATTGCATTAATCTCTGATGTTCACACACACCCATTTCAGCCCAAATTTTAGGAAATTATGCGATTGCTTTAGGACCTCAAGGAAGTGTGTATGTGTGTGTCTGTGTATGCTTGTGTACATGAATGCCATTTTCTTGGTCTTTGAGATCACATATAAACAACCTTTTCCCAAAAACACAGATTTCGCCTTTAAAGATCTCATTCCATCGTATTTTCATTAATTTTGTCATGGTCTCTTCTCATGAGAGTTGGTTTCGACAAAAAATATGCTGTGGTTGTCGTTTCAAGCTATTTTAGTTAGGTGAAAACGAGAGCCGGGATAGCGCGAGAGGATTCTTATGAATATTAATGATGCAATGTATCACCTCTGATTGGCTAACAGCACTGTGACGCTCCATCTAGTGGGTCTGTCTGCAGGCAGCCTAACGTTTCTTGAGGGCGGGTTAACTGCATAGCTAATGTTCAAATTGACGTACATTTTTACAGCTTTTCCGATTTGCTCGTTTTTTTCCGGCTGTTTTCTATCACAGGCGAATACAGACTACAGGGGTAGGAGAGCATTTTGAAGTTGAGCATAGTAGTGGTAATAGAAGTAGGTCAGCTATGGTAATGTAAAAACATCAAGTCTTAAACGATTTATTTTGGAAGGAGACCTTTAAGTAGTATTATATTGGATCATCAAAGCCATGGCTATGGCCCCTCCAATGGCAAGCTCCTCCAGGTGTTTACATGACGTTTCCCGGGGCTGGCAACCATTTTGCCCTCCTATTCTGCCCCCGATGTCAACTTGGCGGTGAACAACCACACAAGCCCCACAGCAGCAATAGCCCATCACCTCTCTATCTCCCAGAACCCAGGTCCTCTGTCTTATCTCAACAGCGCCTTGGCAGAGGGAGGCAAGATTTGAGGCCGAGGTCTTCATGCTTTATTAGGGCCCCTCATATTTACCCACCATCAATACGGGATAATGAGTGTTCGGTGCAAGGGATTGGCTCAGCACCGCCGAGCTCCGGCTTCGGCTACGGCTATCTCTTAAAACAGGAGTGTTCATCGGCTTAGATAAATGTCAGTGTGCCGTTATTGGTCCCTATGGCGCAACAAGACGGGGTGAGGCGCAGCACGAGGCGGTTGGCCGCTGAGCGATCCCCCTGTCCACTGAGCTGGGGAAAATGGATGACAGATCTCTGTTTTCTTTACTGATTGGGAAAGGGGTGCTGTGAAGCGGGGACCTTGATGCAGTCGCTGTGATTGCTATGGATCGGCCGGGTGACTGGAACAGTGCTTTGCTCTAGGATCATCTGTATGTGTGTTAGTGTGTGTGTGTGTGTGTGTGTGTGTGTGTGTGAGAGAGAGAGAGAGATTTTATCCTTCTGTCATACAGTATTTTTGGAATGTCAAATAACAATATTACCATATGTATTATGATAATCTAATACTTTATGAAATAGTAAAAAACACACATATCCATTACTGTGAACTGCACAGCAAGGTTTATACTGTACAATGTCACACAAGAATGTGTGTGCACTTTATCTCCAGTTTCAGTATATATAAAATAATATGAATAGTACAACACCAAAAAACTAAATACACACACAGCTGTTACTCTAAGCTCAATAAGATTAAATTACATATTTCAGACAGAAAATACATAGAATAACCCAAATAAATTAGTTTTGCGTTCATCAACTAACTCAATATCCCAAGTCACGAACGGCTGTGCCTATATTTGCTGACATCTCCTGCTTGCAAACATCCATTCCGTGAAACAACTGATTTCAGCCAACCAAGCTAGTCATCTGACCGCAGTGTGTCTACTGGACACAGCAGAACCCACCCCCACCCATGCAGACACACACACACACACACTGCTTATTTGAATTCAGTGATTCACCGTGGTTTATTTTGGTCCTTTTTTCACAGTGGGTCTGTCTATATGCTGATTAGGCTGCTGTGTTCACCTTGACTGCACAGCGGAAGATGACAAGGCTCAAGTTTCCTCTGACTGAGTCAGAGAGTGCACGTAACCCTCAATTCTGATCTGCAATGCTGATCGCTCAGGCTAGTTTTGTCCAGCCCTGCCCAGTTTAATCTAGTCCACTGACCTTTGGGACTCTGTGGCAGGAGTTAGAAGTATTAGTTGTGGAAGAGGAAGTATTACAGTGGAGTGGGGGAAACCTAGCAGACACCATGTATGAGTGTGTCAGTTATGTCATTTGTGTATCTGTTATTTTTTGTGTGTTTGTGTGTGTGTGTGTTTTTTAATAAGTTTGTGTATGTCTGTGTTTTATGAGTGTGTGTATGTCTGTGTTTTATGAGTGCGTGTGTATCTATATTATATGTGTGTGTGTTTGTGTGTGTGTCGGCCAGGGCTGCATGGCCCAGTACCAGTCACTCAGTGTCTGGCTGGAGCCTGTGATTAATTCAGGCCTGCGCAGCAGCCACTGATAAGATTAGCCCTTCACAGGTGATGAAGGACAGGTGTGTGTGCACATGTGTGTGTGTGTGTCTGCCTATGTGCCATGTGCATGTTTTTAGGTCTGCACAAAGGTGAAAGAATGTGAATTTGTGCATGTGACTTTGACTTTGTCAGTGACAGTGTGTGTGTGTGTGTTTGTGTGTGTGCACTTGTGTGCGTGCTATTGTGCCACCAATGAATGAACGTCATCCAAAAGGAAGTGAGTCCTCAGATGGTACTTGTATTATTGTAAGTGCTGGAAGCTGTTCCGGTGAATAAATTAAATGGCCTCATCCCAGTCTAGTTAGTTAGAGAGACGCTGATGCCAATCCACTTTTATTGTCTCATCTAGGTTAGAATAGGCATGGATGGTAGGCACAGACTTTAGAAATTAATATCTTAAACTAAACAGACATATAGACAGACAGATACATAGATAGATAGATAGATAGATAGATAGATAGATAGATAGATAGATAGATAGATAGATAGGTCTGAATGACACATTGAGGGTAAAAGTAAAAACACAAGTAAATACCGATATCTGAAAATGATACAGTACTTAAAAACATGATTTAAGTATTTGGACTTTTTTTGATTGATACTGTAGCCTACTACAGTAGTTTCAACAATAAGTTGGTTCATAAGTGTGTTATAGAATATTACGTTAAGTTAAGTCTAAGCAGTCATTTACTGTGGCATTTTCTTTAAAAGATGTTTAATTAAGTTGTTGTTTCATGATAAACTCACATCGTGTCCTCTATTGATTGCCAAGATCATGTCCTTTGGTTAATAATTAAACACTCCTAGACTTCCAGACATCTGTCACACTGTTTGTTTACTTTTTTGGCTGAGTGTACTAGTACCTGATAGCAGTATTCACACATGTCGGACACAGAGTGTATTTCCTTAATTGAAAAGTGTCAGTTTCATCCTGAGGTTTTATCCTTGGACTATGCATCAGATTTGCAATGCCTTATCGGGTTGGATGTGAGTCTAGCACTCTATGCTGAAGAAAGGACTGTATCTCAATAGAAAATGAGTCATTTCTTTTTTCCTGGCAGCTCATTTAGACAAGGCTGTCTCCCACGGACTGACCTGATCCAGCACTTCACAAACCTCAACATTTATATTTGCTATTCTTGTTATGCCAACACCTTGAATCACTCCTCTTTCACATACTGTGTAAACAATAGTCTGTAAAATACACACACACACAAAGAGAGAGAAAGAGAGATAGAATGGTGGCATGCACTAACATCAAGCTTGGTCTGAAGAATATCGCCAGTGCTAAGTGCCAGAATTCTAGTTCAGTTGTGTGTGGGTTTTTTGGTGTTTCAGAACATGCTTATTGCAGTATTTATGCAAGTCTTTCAGGTGCCCCCACAAATAAAATCAACCATTTTGTGTATGTTTATATTTCATTATTTTATATTCTAGTTCATTATATTATTATATTCATGTTTAAAGTGCACAGGATTAGCAACCGTATTCATGTTATGCTGTAAAGAAAAGACCAGTACTGGACCATCTACTGTGTTTGTGATTGAGTGACGCCCCCCCCAACCATGTGTTCCCAAGGGTCTAAAACCTAGACAGCCCATAAATTATGTGCTTAAGAAAAAAAAAAACAAAGAATAAGAAAATAATCCAAATCTGTACCATCGTGTAAATATATTCCAAATGTATGCAAATGGCCTATACATCTTCCCTAGTCACACCTGAGCTTCCCAATCGAATGCATTTCCCAAGGACTCCCGAGGGTCTCTCTCTCTCTCTGGCTCTGGCTCTATGCTGGGATGCTCAGTCTGAAGTGTGTTATTTTTCTGAGGGGGATGATGATTGCCTCTGATTAAAGCCCGCTGATTAAGCGCTGTCGTCTCACAAACATGGGGGGTGGGGTAGGGTAGGGGGTGGTTATGAGAGAGGGAAGAGAGAGAGATGAAGCATCTTCAACATGCCCGGACCAAAGCGCCGTTAGTCTCTGACAGGAATGAAGATTTTTGCTTTGTACAAAAAGAGGCAGAATATAACGTTTGTGTGTGTGTGTGTGTGAGGGAGGAGCGGAGTGTCTCTTGCCTGAGCAGCAAATCAGTTCGAATGAGCAAGAGACTGTCCCCAGCCATCGCCAAGTCCCAGCCATGTCCTAATTACAGACTCCAAAGCACTCTGAGTGTCAGCATAAAAGCCTGGGTAATATCCCATAATATCCCATGCAGCGGCTTCAGAATCACTTCTGCCATAACTACAGTTGACCTCAGACCTACAGTATTCATAAACTGCCTGTTGCGCACCCAAATCAATGAGTGACCACATTAGCCTGTGCTGTAGGTGTACAACGACCTTTGTCTATTATGTTCAATAGATCTCTGCTGATTATATTATGAATTTAGAACGGCACATTGCCAAACTTTTGTTTGGGATATTCATATTATTTTTTTTATTATTCTGGTAATCGCATGACATGGGGGAAAGTGTGTATGTGTGTGTGTGTGTGTGGGTGGGGGGGGGGGGGGGGGGGTTGCTAGGGGGTGGTGAATCACCCGTCAGCCCTCAAATGCACTTTGGAAGAAGAACTTGCTCTTTTCACTTGCTGCCTGTGTTGCTTCTTTTGTCTATTCGCCTGTCTATTTGCACAGGCAACATCTTTATTGCAAGTGGTTCTACCTTTGGGACCCATAATATGCCAAACAAGCCCTTTCCCTGAGGGGACAGAGGGATAGAGAGAGGAAAATAGAGAGAGAGAGAGAGGAAGGAGGGATAGGAAAAGGGACTGATAGTGGTAGGCGGCAAGGGGGAGGAAAGGGTCATAGCTTTGTGGGTTTGGATTGAGGTGAAATCTGCGCTGGTGAGGAATAGAAGGCAATTTTTTACGCCTCAAGTACTGATAAAACTTCTCTTTTGAAACAGAAAATCCGAGAGTGGAATTGCGCAGAGCGCAACAAACTGCCTTTCTGGCCAAGCACAATGAGGCTGGGAGAGGCGGCATTGCAGAGAGTGGACCAGGGAGGAATTCCCAGCCAGGCACTTGGGGTCTGCTTGAAGTCTGTCAGCATTCTGTCCGCAACTGCACACTCTCAGGTAAAGGCTAGTGTGTGTGTGTGTGTTAGTGTGTGTGTCTGTCTGCCTGTCTGTCTGTTTGTGCAAGTTAAAGCTAACCACCTGAGATGATACTGAAAGCATTGAGCACTCAGCAAAGCAGAGTTAAGTGATGATCAGGGAAGAAACATCTAGCAGTATGCACACACGTGCACACACACACACACACACACACAGAGAGAGAGAGAGCCAGGCCCTAAGTGCTTCGTCCTTTCTTCCTCATGACAGTTTGAAAACACTCAACTGCAGTTTTGTTATACTTTTTGAATCCCCCTTTTCACCTGTGGCTTTCTTGTTCTGAAGCTATTCGGCCTGTCTGCCCCTGTCAACACTGAAGCCAAAGTACTAGAAGCCATGAGAGGCTTTTCAAAATACAGCATTTTCCAAACAAGTAAGGAGACCAATTGTCCACATATACACGTAGCTTGTTCACATAGCTAATTTAGCAGCTAGGCTAGCCAATGATACAGATGACCCATTGTTGAAACACACAAACACACACACAAAAACACCTAATCCTAAGTAGCCAAGGGGACTCTGGTCTTGAAGTAACTGACAAAAAACAAAGTCAGTACTTCTGATAAAATCTATGTCGCTTCGGATAAAACGTTTGCTAAATGCATAAATGTAAATATGGGTTTCCTATGTTACTAGGCACGTTTGTCATCCCACCTCCCCTGGGTGTAGTCAATTGTAATGCTGTATATTATAATGAATGTGGTGTTTACCCTTCACTGGGAGCACACATAAAGGGCGGTGGTGGCGCTGGCAAAGCAAAGGAGAAAGCTGCCAGAGCTGAGCCTACATTTGCATAGAGCTCTCTTTGGGCTGTAGGTCAGCCATCAGAAAACAATCAGTCTTTGTAAACACACACACAGACACACACACACAGCTTCTATTAAAGGACAAATCTCACATACAGACACCCGTACACATCCACTATGACAAGACAAAAATGCTGTTCACCTCGCACCATCAAAGGCACACGCACACACACACACACACACACACACACACACACACACACTGCCCTGCGTGCCTTGCCCTATGCATCCCCTCCACTGTCCCTCCATCATTATGGCTGAAGGGCAGCGTCGGGAGCTGCAGCAGTCAGGCGGGAGCGGCTAGTGATTACGGTGATTGGCGGTGCGGTTAGGGGACAAGTTGGAGGGAAAGGCCAAGGCGCTGTCGTCTGCAGCCCTCTGCCTCCATTGCCTCCTCATTCTCTGCGCCAGGCTTCTCCTCCGTTGCAGTCGCACTGAGGCAAGAGGGAAGGCCAGGTCCTGCCACCAGCCACTGCTGGCTGCCTTCACCTCCTTTAATGCTTCTCTCAGAATGCACAACTCTCATTTCCTCCTCTTCTCTGATGTTCTTTTCACTTGCTGGGCCATAGGAGCACTCGCTAACTGCTTTGACTGGATGGAATTGGTTGTAAATGGTGTGTGTGTGTGTGTGTGTGTGTGTGTGTGTGTCATGGTTGATGGGTGTATGTGTTTGTGTGGGGGTTGGGAGTTGGTCAAGGTAGTTGATTGCGTGCTTGCTTCTCCACCAGTTTTCCTGGCCAGTACATCAAGTGAGCAGATCATTGGCAAACGAGTGCAATTAGTCAAATGTCAGGCACAGAAGCCTTCGATCTCGCACAAAATCAGAGTGCGTGCGCACACACAACTCTCACACACAAACACACCCACACACACACCAACAAGCCTCAGGGTGAGTCCCAGGTCCCCAATCTAATGCCACAGGGATTTCATTAATGCCTTTGCGAGGGGAAACACAAAAGCATAGAGGAAACACACACAAACACACACAGATACAACAGCAACAACAACAACTAATTAGATATTCCATGTTTACTTGGAATTGCCTGCATAATTTTATAATTAAGTTACCACTATCCAACATGAAATGCTAATGATACTAGTAAGAGCTGGCAAGATCAGATGTATAACGTCGGTGTTGGTGGTGGTGGAGGGTGGGTCGAGGGTTTTAGAGGTGTGGCGTAAACCGAACTGTCACCTGACTTGAATCAGGTTTAATTGGCCAAGTATCCTTGAATATACAAGGAATTTGACTTCAGGAGGTGCTAGCTCTTTGGACCAACAACAAAGACATGTAGTTTTAAACATTCAATGAGCAAGAAGTACTATAAACATATACAGTAATGTGAACAGAACAATAGACAATAATTGACTAAAAATGTAAGGCTTCTATAAAAGTTACTATACTTACAGTATATTGTAAAAAAGAAATATAGAATAAAGCAAAACAGAATGCAGTAAAATTGTTGATGTGACAGAACAAATATTTCTGTTAGTTTGTTGTTAGTTTATATGTTTATGTTTCTTAGATTATATTTTTTTCTACAGCAAAGGTTCTGCTTCTTCCATGTCTCCTCATTTCCTAATCCACTTGCACAGGCAGCATAATGAGGTGATAATGTGATGATATTTAATATGGAAAGGTGCTAACATGAGTGCAGGCATGACTGTTGCTGCATACTTTCAATCATTTCCATAAACGCTAAAGGGAGTAATGTAAATGAATGCAGACTTTGAGAATTGATTTAAAAAGAAAAGGAAATAAAGAAAAAACGTGCATAATTCAACACAGCCAGCTATTTTAAAATGTGTCGGTTGCTTCTTCTCCTCTTCTGTACAGGAAAATGTGTTAATGCTGCTTCCCTCAGTGTTAGTAATGACAACTTGCCTGCATGGTGGTCAAGACTCTTTCTTTTTGCTTGACTCTCTCAGTAGGGATAGTTTACTTCATTCCACTTTGTTTTGTTTGCTTCTGTCTTTCTGCATTTTTTCCAGCTGGAGGATAAGACATTTAATGGGCCAGACTGAAGACTTTGGAGCATACCTTGACTTGTAATGCAGCACAATGCAATATTGAGGCACTTAACATAGTAATGAATAACTGCCAGGTTATCAACTGCCAGGCAGCAGGCTATTTGTTGAATAGTCTGGTGAAGCAGGCTATATGCATACTAATCAGTAAAGGAATCTTATGAGATGTTATGAAAGCTTTTATATGTTATGACACTGGATCTATTTTTTCAATTATTCACTAAATCTAAATTTGTGAAATGATGAGTTAATGTTAGCAAAGCGGGTTGACAATGTAATAATGTGGTTACCCTGCCTGGCGGAGGGGTAGTCTCAGTTTCGTGACCCTCACGTCTTTCCCGACAATCAGCCCTTTCACTGCTCCCAGCAAATGAGAGTACTGTTACTGTGCTCTTCTTTCTTTGTTTCTCTTTCTTTCTTTCTCCCTTCCTCATTCACTCTCACACACACACACACACACACACAAACAGGCACACATTCATACATCAGCATCACCCACATGTTTGCACACACACCCTACCACTTACAAATAAAACACTTGTACAAAACACTTGTACCTGACCTTACTGATTGTGAGTTAAAAGCCTGTCTACTGTTAAGATGGATGTAGTATGTGTGTGTGTGTGTGTGTGTGTGTGTGTGTGAGAGAGAGAGAGAGAGAGAGAGAGAGAGAGAGAGAGAGAGAGAGAGTTCAGGCAGGGGTATGCTGGATTCTGACAAATGGCTTGGGAGAATTTCATTGTTCTGATGCTATTTCAATAAATAGCAATAAGTGCACATGTCAAGCAAACCTCCCCCTCTAATGTCATAAATACAAATGCCTATATACTGTATAAGTAAGGCAAATATTTTACTTCAGTGACAATACATTATGCCTTAACTCATACAGCTACTTGGCAAATCAACAGAACAGAACAGAACATTTCTCACAAACATCTTTTAAATTTAATTTATTACCATTTTGTGTCTTACATGGATAAACAAACTTGAAATTGATGCATGCTTTTTAATGCAGCAGACATTCTTTCACTTTCAGCTCTACTCACAGAAGAATATGGAGATGTAAATTTGAAGCACAAAACATGTTGCCAGCAGTCATTACATTTTAGAAGCTGTGATTATTCAGGCATAATTGACCTCTGAATGATGGTATGGCCCATTCAAAGTGAAAGGAACCTCTCACAGCACAGAGAGTCTAATTCTAATAAAAAATTGTATAGTATATAAATATAATTACTCATATTTATATAAATAATTAAAATATAAATGCAACTTTATACAATAAAATACACACGTTCGGTGGTGCATTTGCCAGCCACACCTTCCCCACAGAGCCAGAGCCATGTCAGCACCATGGACAGTTCACCCGCTCACTGTGCAACCCCTTGGCCATGGTCCTGAAAGAACAATAGCAAGACTGAGATCCGGCAGGCACCATTGCCCGCTTTGCTGCCACACAGAGAGAAACGGATGGTAGCTTGGACAGCTCCAACATCACACAAAGCAATGGCTGGTCCCATGGACAGCCCCACACAGTGAGACGGCTGGAACCATGAAAGACCCCCCTACCAGGCAGTGAGTCCTCCAGTGGCGTATTACTGGAGGTCTGTAGAACAGAGGACGTTCAGGGGACACATGATGAAGATCCCAGGAGGTCCCAGGAGTTAGCTGGCTAGCTGATGTCGTTTTCTTACAGCGTATTGTGACTATGGATGGACTATGATTGTTTATGAATGTTCTTTACAACATATGAACAACAGAATTTACTAACCCAATAGCCAATAATATCCATACAGTAACTAATAATGCACAATAGCATAGACCAAACAAAGAAAAAAATTGAAATTAAGGTCCACTATTGGCTACTGAACACAAGCTTTTTTATTTCATTCTTTTAGGCTGTGTTTTTCTGAATATTGTCATTTAAAAGTTTCTTTTGTTCTCCCTGGTATTTCATTGTTAAGGAGTCTTGAGGCTCCTTCAAGATTTTTATTATGCTGCCATTTAGGAAGCCTCCAGGAACTCTAAACACTATAGTTCTCTGAAGATCTCTAAAGAGTACTTGAGGCTCTTTTAAAGGTTCCACAGTTTGTCACACATTAGATCTTTGAAGGATACTTGAGGCTCTTTTAAAGGTTTCTCAGTTTGCCACGCTGGAAGAACCCTTTGAAGAGCTTCCAAGAACCCTTTTTAAAGAACTTCAGGTTATTCTAGAGGTACTTTAAAGACACACTAGGAAACTCATAGCCTATATTTAAATGCAGCTAATTTGTGCATGACGGCTTAAGTATATTCAAGTATACTGACCAGTTGCTTTTCAGGAGAGTAATAGGCTAATGTTAGGCCTTAATGTACAAGGACAGGACACAACAAATCAGAGGTGAATGCCATTCAGGAACATACCTTTAATGGTTTACATGTTGAAGCGACAACATTGTAAAGAGTTCATATGCAGAACCCTCTAAGACTGTTATCAATAAATTTACATAAATATATTTATTAGTTTTAATAGTTGGTTGCTAGGCTGCTGGGTGCTGGCTTATTTCTTACTTATTATTTGATAGAATACTCTGATTATGGCCAGTAAATTTTCCCTGAATAAACAATATAATAATGATGCTAATGATAATATTTATCTAAGTCTATAAATCTAAGTCTTCGAATCTTTATTATCAGCCCAACTCCAGTTGGGTTGTTTTGGCTTGATTAGTTTTACTTAATACCATTCAAGTTGCATTTTAATGGAGATTACTTGGAAATGATTACAAAAGTCATTTTTGAATATTTCTGAAGATGGATTTAGATGTTTTTGCATTTGTATGTGCATGTATTGTCCACCTGTCATTATAGAAAAATAAATCCAAACAGGACAAACAGCAGCCCGATGTTTGGTGGAGGATTCACCAGATACAGATGGCAAGACCTGTTAACCCCATGGGGGAGAACTGGTGGTCAATTAAACATGCATTCAGTGAAAGCTTATCATCTATTTTAAACTAAAAATAAATAAAATACTTTTTATATGTTTGGTCTGATCAATTCCCCATAGTTTGTTACCTCCAGCAACACTGACAGACGTGCAAACTCAATTAGTACTGAGCATGTCTCTCTGTCGAGCTGATTTGAGTTATACAGTACCTAAATAACAAAAGCAAACATTGGCATTATTAAGGAAGAATTTATAAACAAAGTGCATTCTGGGCCAGCATTAGGGGAATATGATTAAGGATAAGACTGCAGATGAGACAGATGTTCCAAGCTCCAGTGAGAGACAGATAGTGGAAGACAGAGACCACGTCCTGTTATGAATTGCTTCCATGTGACTAAAGAAAAATCAGACGACTCATACAGATTTTATATTTAATGCAGTAAGATGGAGAAGGTAAATGACAAAAAGCAGATTGAGTGTGGCTCTAGAGAACGTATTTCTCCTGAGCCAACCGCACCCGATAAAATAAACTTTTTCCCCCATGAAGCTAAAAGAAGTCATGAATAAGAGTGTTAAAATGGGTCTTAGGTGTGGCATCCATTTTCTCCGAGGGCTGGTCATGGTTGAGGGTATCTGCCGCGGCTTTCTGCCAGCGCGAAGAATGCTCTTACTGACCCGTGCTTTCCGCTCTCTGATTGGCCATTGATGTCCAGTGGGCATGGCCACACCTTTTGATTCCACTCCATCTTTCTTCTCATCCTCCTTTTGTGTCATTTCCCCACAACGGCTCCTCTACAGAGAAAAATGGAGAGAAAGAGAGAGAGAGAGAAAGAAAGAAGCAGCTTCCACCTCCACCTAAGGCCTTTTTTATCTTTTCTTTGTGCATCTCTCTCTCTTTCTCGCCCCCTCTCTCTCTCTCTATCTTTCTCTTTTTTATTTCATCCTTTCTATCCCCCCATCTCTCTCTCTCTCTTGTCCCTTTCTTTTGTGTGTCCATTACAGCACTCGCTCAATAGTCCTGCTGTCCAGCATTTGAAAGGCGGCTGAAGATTCCTCTCCGCGCCATTACTGCTTATTTCCCCCGAGGTCCAGCTGCACCTCAGAGACACTGCAAGTTTTTTTTTTTTCTTTCTTTCTTTCTTTCTTTCTTTCTTTTTTTCAGGCTGCCTGCTAGAGAGATAGAGACAGAGGGAGAGATAGAGATGGAGAGAGAGAGAGTAAGAAAAAGACACAGAGAGGGGTTTGGCAGGCCTGAAGAATACATTTCTGCTTAATTAATCCCCATTCCTTTCTTTGGGTATTAAAAACCAATGGTCTGTTTAACCACTTTCCACGACACTAAACGGACAATTAGTCACAGCCCTAATCATTTTTCATACGTTTTTACGACCCTGGCCAGGGGTGGGCTGGACTGCACTCTCTGGGGGGCTGCCATATATCTGGCACTCGGACACACACACACACTCACACACACACACAATTACACATTATTAACACAAGACACACACTATTCACCACCAACTTCTCAATCTAACCCAGCACACACACACACATACACACACACACAAAAAGACACCCACCAACACAACAGGGTATCACACCGGAGGTGTGTATGTGTGTGTGTGTGTAATGGTATTAAGTTGTTTCCTGGAGCGAGGCATTCCAGCAAACTTATCATTATCAGCCTCACACGGACCAATCTGATAGGCTCACTGAGGGCCCGAGTGCCCGGCTAACTGACTGACCAGTGTCTGATGGAGGGAAGAAAAGAAAGGGAGTGGAGAGATAGAGGTGGGAAGGGAGTAATGAAAGACAGGTTAGAACAGTTCACTGACTTAACAACTCAATTTGCAGTGTGTGTGTGTGTGTAGGTGTGTGTTTCTGTTAAAAAGTTAACGGTGTAATCAAATAAAGAATGTGTGTGTGCTTGTGTGTGTGTATAAATGTGCTTGCATGAGTATGTTTTCATGTGTGTGTGTGTGTGTGTGTGTGTGTGTGTGTGTGCAGAAAACCATTACTCAACCTCATCAACACCCCCTCAATCTCAGCTTTGAGTGAACCTTCTCCCTTTCACCCCACCCACCACAATCTCCCTTTCATCTGCATTCTTTTACACTGAGAGCACTCTACTCTGTTAGGTGAGACGGGACTCTGCCATTGTCAGTCTATTCCACTGTTTGGAAGGGCAGTAGGAGAGACTTGGCATTAGGAGATTGGTGGTGGTGGTGGTGTGTGTGTGTTTGTGTGTGTGTCTCTATGTGTGTGTGAAAGAGAAAGAGACATAATAGAGTTGGTGCTGACGTGTGTGTGTGTGTAAGAGAAAGAGAGCGAGGTGTGATAGAGATGGTGTTGATGTGGTGTGTGAGCTGGGTGTGTGTGGCTGGTGTGCTGGAGGAGGGGATATGTTCTTATCTGGTGCTTTACAAATGTCTTTTAACATGCGCTGAACAGCACAGGAGACTATAAATAAATTCAATTAAACACAAGCGCACAAGTCTCTGAAGCCAATTCACAAATCCATCTGTGAAATTAAAATCTGCTAAACAGTCTATATTCTGAGACAGCATGCAAAGCACCATTAGTATCACAAACACACACACACCTTCCCCCTTCTCCATTTCATACCCATCACACACACACACACACACACACACACACATGCACGCTCCTTTTGCTGCCTTTATCATCGTATTCTTCTTCTACATCAGTTTTGTTATCCAAGCTTCACACCAGCGAGTGCCAGCGATTCTTCGCCATGTGCTTTTTCTGTCCTTGACAAAGTCATTATTAGTCTGGTAGGATGTGGATGACTCACGCATCACGCTCACACATAGCTGAGCCAAACGAGGGGTGGCGAAAACATCAGGACCAACCAAACTCAAACCAACACACACAGAAATATACTCTCACACAGACATACTCGTTGTCACACACAGAAATACACTTTCACACACAGACATACTCGTTGTCACACACAGAAATATACTCTCACACACAGACATACTCATTGTCACACACAGAAATATACTCTCACATACAGACATTCTTGTTGCTCACATGTTCACAGAAAAACACACACACACACGACTACTTCCACGGATTGTCATGGCAGTCAATAAATGCGTCTCCAGTTGAAATGCTAACACTAAATACAGTGCATGGAGTGCTGTACTGTACGCTCTGGGTGAGCTCCATCTGCAGCAGTGAAGAGTTAGCTGTAGTGCCAGTGCTTGACATTTGTGCTCGGTGCTTTATGAGCGGTGTGACATGGCTACTGATAATTTGTTGAGTATGGCGTAATGGGCCATTAACACAGTGTAAGCTGCTGAGCCCTTCACTTAAACGTAAATGTAATCTGTTCAAATTCGGCATTAATCATCCTCTCGCCATAAACACATTCTAAAGATTTCAGACAGATTCTACTGCTATGCAGCTTACTGTTAACGGCTGCTATAGGGAATTTTTCTCAATGACTTTTAGCAACCTGGAACCTCTGACACCAGGATGAGTAGACAGAGTGTGTACCTCACTCCACATATTGGGTCTCATTATTGAATGATGAAAATTACTCCAGTTAATGTTCTGGCTTCCCAAACTGTCTTTAACACAATCTTTCACTCTCAGAGTTAGTAACATGTCTGTTTGTCTAGTGTAGTGTCTAGCCTTGCAGCGGTTTTCAAAATAGTGTTTTGTCTTGGTGCTAGCATAAGCCCCAGTCACTGCAATTTTAGCGCTTTTGGTTGAAATCGTACATAACACACTTTCTCAAAACACATCTAATTGACATGGTTGTGGACCCCTTTTTTTCAAAAAAAAAAAACAAAACAAAAACATTTCTTTTACCCTGGACATTTATTTAACGGAGGCTTAACTATGGTATGTTTCAGTTAGGAACTGTACCATGAGCAAGGCTAGAATTTATAATAGCTAGAACATCATATAAATTTGCTTTAAAATATTAAGAGAAAACTATTTCCCGCAACTGAAATGAACCTGATGCTTTCTACATTGCTGACAAATAACATCTGTATTCCCTATAGTCTTTACATTTCTTACTGAACCAATACATGGTGTTAGCTTTAAAACTGAATTTATAAGTATCTGAAATTATTAAAATCTGAAATGACACCTGTAGTCTTTCATTTTCCTATCAGCACCTGAGCCTTCTACATCCCTGCTTTTCTGAACAAATGGTTTTATTTAACCAAGGTTGAGATATAACCCTTGGGGGTTCAGTGCTTTAAGAGGGGCAGCTACATCTAAGGCTGAGACACAGTTAGTCATAAAAACAGGCACAAGCTACTCAGTGCTTAAATGAGGACAGGGCAGAGAAGGAGATGGGTTTGAATATGCCTGTGAGAATTGAGCTGATGAAGAGGGGGAGAACCTCTGTGAGCAGTGTGAGCAGTTTTTATAGCTGTGTGTTTTGCAGGCATATAACACATTAAACATGACTCTCGTAATACCAGAAAATAAATGTGCCTCATTCGCCAATAGCAAGTAAAAAAAAGTATATATTCTATGGTAGTGTCTCTTAAACTATGGCTCGTAGACCAGTTCCGAGCCGTGATAAGTTTACTGCCCACTGTCGGCCTTTGCCCTTGTACTAGTCAATATTTTAGTGATGTTCTTAGCATTTGGCAAAAGGGGAGACCTCTGGATAGCATTTATTGCAGTAGCATTTATTTTGTGCCTTTACGTAGGTGGTTAGACTGTATGACAGTAATGGGCATTGCAGTGTATGTATGTATATATATATATATATGTACAATGCATATATATCACATCAATATGGATTATTTAAGCTAATAATTTGGTTCTCTTTCGTTTCGAAGCCGAAACGTACGAGTGGATGATGCCTATCATCTCCTGCTTTTCTGAAGTCATTTTAAACCAACCCCTTTGAAAAAAGGGCAGTAAGCGCACTGACGCGCGCAGGCAACTACTTAGACAGCCCTGCGTGACGTCAGAAAGTCTATATATTGACTGCGCTTACGCTTCAGGTCCTCTTTGCCTTTTTCACCTCGCTACTGCGTGTGTATTTCTGATTGTCTCCGTTTGCCTTTGCAAATATTCTAAACCGACGGCTTTTGTCAAAGCCCACCAAAACAGCTTTTTTCAAAGCTCTTCGAGGGATTCCTCACGCCGGTCCCTGACTTCTGGTACCACGAGACGCAAGATGGCTACGCAAGTTTCTCCCTCTTCTCAGAGGAGAACACGTTCTTGTGCGCACAGACAACACCACTGTTGTGGCGTATATCAATCGCCAGGGCGGCACGCGCTCTCCGGACCTGTTTCGCCTGGCGTACAAACTGCTCACCTGGGCCTCTCACCACTTCCTGTCGATCAGGGCGGCACATTTGCCAGGTGTTCGCAACACAGGCGCGGACCTCCTCTCCAGGGGTGTTCCGCGTGCAACCGACTGGCGCCTCTGCCCAGCCGTGGTGCACAGCCTCTGGTCCCGCTTCGGGCGGGCACGAGTCGATCTGTTCGCCTCGAGAGAGAACGCTCATTGCCCAGCGTGGTTTTCGCTGGAACGAGATGCGCCGCTAGGGTCAGACGCGCTGGCACACCCGTGGCCGCGCGGTCTGCTCTACGCTTTTCCCCCCCTTCCTCTGATGCGTCAGGTGTTGGCCAGGATCAGAGCGGGGGCGCACAGGGTGATTCTGATCGCCCCCAATTGGCCATCTCAGAGCTGGTTCTCAGATCTGGTCTCACTGTTAGACGGCCAGCCGTGGACTCTCCCTCTGAGGAGAGACCTCCTGTCGCAGGCTCACGGGTCGCTGTGGCACCCCAAGCCGGAAGCGTGGAGACTGACGGCTTGGCCCCTGAACGGGCGCGTCTCCTAGAGAGCGGCCTGTCAGACGCAGTGATAGAGACCGTCCAGGCTACGTCCACTAGGTTGTTGTATACACTGAAGTGGCGCGTATTCAGCACGTGGTGCAGAGACAGAGGCTGTGATCCTCTAGTCTGCCCTATTGGCGAGGTGCTTGCTTTTCTGCAACACCTATTTGATCAGGGTCGTACACCTTCTACTTTGAAGGTGTACCTCGCAGCCATCTCAGCTTGCCATGTTGGCTATGCTGGCGTTTCCCCAGGCGCTCACCCCCTTGCGTCGCGCTTCATGAAGGGCATCAGACGGCTCCGACCCTCTGCCTCCCCTTCGGTTCCTACTTGGGACCTGGCCACCGTCCTACGTGGACTGGCCCTTACGCCCTTTGACCCTCTGTCGAGTGCCAGTCTAAAGATGCTTTCCCTTAAGACTGCGCTTCTGCTCGCCCTGGTCTCGGTGAAGCGCGTCAGCGATCTGACTGCCTTGTCGGTCAGTCCTGACTGTCTTGAGTTCACGCAAGGTGACGCGCGGGTCACGCTGCGGCCGAATCCCTTTTCTCGCCCGAAAGTGCTGTCTACTGACCCTCGTTCGAGGGTCATTGAGCTCGCAGCCCTTCCTGAGACGGGCAGTTCTGTGCCCGTTACTCTGTGCCCAGTCAGAGCGCTTGACGCGTACGCAGAGCATCAGGAAGACGAACCAGTTGTTCGTCTGCCATGGCGAGCGTGCCAAGGGTCAGGCCTTGTCTACCCAACGCATGTCGCATTGGCTTACAGAAGCCATACGTCTGGCATATGAGGCGGCGGGTGTTCCTCCGCCTGTTTATGTCAGGGCGCACTCCACCCGTGGAGTGGCGGCTTCTTGGGCCTTCTGGAAGGGCGTGCCCCTGAAGGATATCTGCTTGAGCGCTTTGTGGGCCTCAGGCAACACCTTCGCGCGTTTTTACGCATTGGACGTCATCAGGCCGGGTGTAGCAGAGAGTGTTCTCTCTGGGCCCGGCGGCGGTCCCATGGATCCTCCCACCTCAGGCTCCTCGGTGTAGGGCTCTTGAGGCTTGGTTGTAGTGATCCACTCGTACGTTTCGGCTTCGAAACGAAAGAGAACGTTACGGATACTAACGTATCCTCGGTTCTCTGAGTGAGAAGCGGAAACGTACGCTTCGGGCCTCAATCGCCGACGCTGGCGAGCTTGGCAAAGAGGACCTGAAGCGTAAGCGCAGTCAATATATAGACTTTCTGACGTCACGCAGGGCTGTCTAAGTAGTTGCCTGCGCGCGTCAGTGCGCTTACTGCCCTTTTTTCAAAGGGTTGGTTTAAAATGACTTCAGAAAAGCAGGAGATGATAGGCATCATCCACTCGTACGTTTCGGCTTCCGAGGATACGTTAGTATCCGTAACGTTTTTATATATTTCGACGCACAGTGCCATGTAAAATCACTACATTATATAATTAAGACACTTTGTATGTCAGCTTTACAGAAACACAGCACCCTTTTAATTCATACATCTCCACAAATCTCGGCGCTCTACAGTCCGGATTGATCCTGCTTCCTATGTGTCAATCCCAAGCATGTCAACCCCCAGCTGAGTGAAATGCCAGTGAAAACAATGCCTTTTTTATTCCACATACAGTAACTACGAGACCACTTCTTCTCTTTTGACAGCCATGAAAAGTGTCTGTATATTCTTGGCGCACAGTTTGGCACACCTTTAATGTCACACACAGTCAGTGTACCTGTGCTTAGACAAAGGGCACTACTACTGCTACTACTACAGTACTGCCACTACTACTACTACTACTACTATCAGTACTGCTGCTACTACTACTACTACTACTACTACAGCACTGCTACTACTACTTTTTTGTGTCAATGTTAATGATAATACCATCAATAATATCTTAGTATTATAATAAAATATCTTTGCACATGAGTTTTGTGGTGTGGTGGGATAGGGATTGAGTGGAAGGTTGGTGGGGAAGTTGACGACTCTTTCTCTCATGGATGAGTGATGTGTCTGTTGTCAACAATCAAAGCATAGAGTCAATATCAAATCAAGAGTATGAATACATTCATAAATAGGAGCTTTCCAATAAAATCGAAACAGTCTAGTACATTATTGATCTCATTGCCAAAGGGTTTATTTGTACAGCACATCTGGATAGGTTGAGCATAGATAAAGTCTTTACAGTAGAAAGTGTTTGCAGAATCTGTGCTTAGTGTCAGGGATTCAAAGGAGTATTTAAACAGTTTTTTTTTTTTGTAAACCACAGCAATCCCTCCACCTCATTCAGCGGCCCACTGTACTCCCGTTTGTAGAGCACAGGTCAGAGAATGTGCTTGAGTCAACCACTCTCAGCCAACTATGTGTGAATCCTTTGGACCAATGGACTCTATGTACAGTCATTGTATTAGTCAATAGTGTCTGCCAAACAACCCAAGCAGTAACATGTGGAGCGGCAGCTACACATACACAGCTCCACTGACTGACTCCATTCCGCTTGGCTCCGCTGAGAATCGGAGGACTCGGGTTTGATTCCCCAAGGCCCATTACAGGAGCCTGTGTCACTTTGTGTCTGCTAAACACCAGTGAACTTCGTGGTACTGTAAGCACGGGTTCAGGTAGAGTCCATGTGAGCCTGAATGATCATTTCTTTTGCTTCATCTGCCAATCAATCCCTACCCCCTCTCACCATTATTATACGTATAAAGGACAGCACACTCTGCTGTCTGCATTACGCACCGATAATCCAACTGTTTCTGCCGGGCAGTGAATCCACCAGGGGCCATTATGCAAACAGATGCTAAATCAATCAGACGTATCACTTATCCGTGAGAGGAGGAGTTGTCACCTTCCTGACCTATCTTCGTCTCGATCCCCACCCCACACCACCCCACCTCACACCATACCACACCACATTCTCCTACAGTAATATATACCATCTCCAGCCTAGTGTAGCCTGAAGCTCCCTTTTCCTGCCCCCTTGTCTTGCCAGATATACCCATCCCCGCTGGTGAGCATGACCTCTGTCATTGGTCTGAGTCTCTGCATTAGCCTGACCGCTAGGATAAATTAGGTTTAGCTGCAGCCATGGCGCTGGCAGCTGAGGCCATGATGTTCCAGTTGGCGGAATCATGACTAAATGGCACCTGATCCTGGGTTACAGTGCAGTGCGTGTTTACCACAATGATGGTCTGTCATTTGTGGATGGGGTGAGATGTGTGGACTGTTTCAGCGATAAGGTTTGTGACCTGCTCCAAATGAACAAGTAAAATGTAAAACCAAAATAAATGGAATTATAAAATTCATGCTATTAAACTGTATGTCTAATGCACACATCTGTCATTTCCAGTCCCTCTCAACCTTTGAGCCTGATACTAGCCAATGGCATTATATCTTTAACATCATGATGACAGCATGGCAGAGTCACATGATTGGACAATCAAATGACCTGATGGCAACCTCAAGGCCAATTGGTCACAGCGTTCCTCAGGGACAGTGTTCCACTGCTTAATGTATGTTATGGCAAGGTCACAAGGTTTGACTGGGGAAGTGATATATCATAAAGAGAGATACAAAGGTGAAGTCGAGCTGAGGTAGGTAAAGTTAGAATGGGCTTGCCACTAAAACAGGCTATGATGGAATGAAATACTACAAGATGACCTATTATGACTATGACACTGGAGTTCAAGAATAAAACTTCATATGAGAGATCCAAAACAGCAGACACAGAGACAGACAGGCAGCCCTTTCAGAGACTGAAAGGCAGATATACGAAGAAACTGTGAAAAAAAGAAAAGAGGGAGAGATACCAGAGGCCAGAGCTGTTATTGTATGTGTGTGTGTGTGTGTGTGTGAAAAGAGAGAGCGAGAAAGATAGAGATGCATGGCATGACGGAGCAAAAAAAATTGTATAAAGGTAGAGAAAATAGTGAAAAGAGAGTGATAGATATAAAACATAAAGAAGAAAGGGTGAGCGAAGGCAGAAGAGAAGACAGAGGGAGATGCCAAGAGACAGACTCATCTCCCAGTGAGAGTGAGAGATGCATGGAGGAGGAGGAGGAGGAGGAGGGATGCAGGAACGAGGGAGCGCAAGGGTGAGAGACAAAGAGAGCGAAGGAGCGTGGGGGAGAATGAGTAATCAGCTAGCCTACTGAGTGAGGGCCATTAGACTTGCTCTGCTGCATTCAATGAAAGAGAGGGCAAGAGAAAGGGATAGACATAGGAGAGAGGGAGGGAGAGAAAGAAAACGAGAGAAGGATGGCAAGAGAGAGAGATCCAGAAAGTGAAGACCACAAGCAGGCAATGGAAGGGAAATAGAGCGAGCGATGGAGGGAGGAAGAGATAGAGAGGAAGAGAGATGGAAGGACTTAAAACAGAGAGGCAAAGCCGCTTGCTGGGCCAGAGAAAGAACCAGAGGAAGAGAGAGAGAGAGAGAGAGAGAAAGGGACAGAGGAGGAGAAGGATGAAAAAGGGAAATGGATCTTGCCTACTGCTGAGACCACTGCTGTGCTGGATCCAGAGATTCCCCACACATCTGATGGGTCTCTTCAAAGGAGAGAGAGAGAGAAAGAGAGAGAAAGAAAGAGAGAGATGACTAAAAGAGAGGCTATGTAAAAAGGCTTCCTCTTGTCTGCTGGCAAATCCACATATTGAATTGTGTTCTGGGTAAAAACACATCTCATCTGTGTTTCACTTTGGCAATGCAAATGCCCAATCTGTCTCTGTTTTAAAGCTCCAAGAGGGATATGAAATGAAACTCAGCTGAACTACAATGCAAATGCTCAGTCCGCCTTGATCAAAGCTCAGCAAAGGAAATGCAACTAAACTGAGCTACAGTGGATGAATTCAGTCTGGTCTCATTGTAAGGCTACAGAATATGCTGTCAACAACTTGCTATATGCTTGACTAAAAATGAAAGAACCAAGAGAAACAGTGAAGCCTATTGCTCTCTTGAAATCATCAGGAAAAGAATGGTTCCATTACAATGCCCACCCACACACACACATGCACACACGCACATACGCACACACACACACACACACACACAAACTGCCGATTGTATGAGCATGCTTCACACGACACATCTAATCCATGTTTCCAGATCAAATCCAAGGCATGCAAGTAAAATATCGTACTGAGTAAGTAAAATATAGTACTGAGACGAGACAAGAACAACTGGATTTTAGTCCATTAGTGAGCCAGGTCTTCTCATTCTCCAAGGTGACTTCAGAGAGAGAGAGAGAGAGAGAGAGAGAGAGAGAAAGCAAAGCTAGCAGCTCAAGCCAAACGCAGAGCAGAGGAGCCAGCTTCATTACAAATGCAGCATGATCTAAGTTTCCATTTTGGCCTGATATAAATCTCCTGTAGGTGTCTGCAGGAGAGAAGCAGCCAGTGAGAATTGTACTTCATTAGTTCATTAAAAATGCAAGTGCTATGACACTAAATGCATCCAAGCATATATAATCTTGAGAGTCTGGTCGTAACAGGTTGGGTTAAGTGATCATAGCAAATCAAATCAAAAGTGTTAATGAACAACGCGCCAGGCTGCGTCGCCACAGTAGTCCTCCGTTATTGTCACAAATGAGATCTCTGTGTCCTTTTTCTTTGATAATTTTCATCTGCTACGTCATTTGACTCTCAGTACCAAGCCATCCGGTTGCCAACTCTCTCTCTCTCTCTCCATGTTGTCCATGTTGGTCTCTGTTTCAGTCATTCTTTTCTGTTCTATTTCTCTCTCTATCTGTTTCCTACTCTACCTCCTTCTCTCTCTCTAGCTCTCTGTCTCCGTCTGTTTTCAGGTCTGGCTAGCTTGGCATTGGCAGATTGAGGATCTTCATGAGCCAAGCTGTTAATGTGAAAGGCATTTATCCACTAAATTTATAGCTCTCTTTCTGCCAGAAATGTGTATGCCGCTAATGTATACCACACCCGCGAAGTCACGCACACACAGGCACACACATGGACACAAACACAAACACACATGGACACACACATGGACATGGACACACACACACACAAAATACAAGATACATCATAGTTTCTAATGAACCTCACTCCCACACACACACACAGAAATACACACATCCACAGCTTGCTCACACAAACAGCAAACCTAGTCTACTATCAAACAAAGACCACCCTCTGTCCCTCTTTGTAAAATATTAACGGGCACATTCCCAAATGAAAGTCTTTTGTTGTTGCTGTTGCTGTTGTGTTTGTTGTTGTTCTTGTTCGTGTTGTTTTGCACGGGCCTGCCAGTCCCCAGATTGCCTGTTTGATCACGGTCTGACTGACAGCATGGAGCGTCACCGCTAATACTCTCCTCACACTGCACGCCACACTATCTGCCAGGACTGTTTATTCCTCTATCTTTTTTTTTCTTCTTCCTCTCCACAACGCTTTCTTTTTTCTCTCCCCTGCCTTCCCTTCCTTTTTTCCCTCCCCCACTGCCGATAATCCTCTTCTTCTTAATTAACGGAACACAAATTCTTAATGGTTCATCCTTATCTCTATTATCGTGTCCTAAATCCCCTTAGCGACGCAGAAGCATGTATAATTTGAGGGAAATGGGTTGAGCTGCAGAGTGTCATGTCATCTTTTGTTTTTGTTGTCTTTATTTTTTTCCTTTATTTTTTCCCGTTACAATATGAAACAAGTGCATTAAAGACACTAATACTCACAGCATGGATGGCTAATCTTTAAGACACATGACGCAAGATGCTGCATAGGTTTGATACCTATGTATAGAATCAGACTACAGTCGTTATGTACAGTGTATGAGACCTTTTCTAAGCCAATGGTGAGTTGTCAGGCCATTATAATGACTGGAGGGGAGGGGGGGTGGTGTTAAAAAAAACTCTTCACACAGAATCAACTATTACTTGCAGAGATCCTTCATCGGATTACACATTACTTAGGAATAGGATTTTTATATTACTTATGAATACTCATTAATATACATAGTATTATTGTACACAACCAAATATTAGTGTGCCTCATATCCGCATTACTCTTTCTCACTCTGACTAACTTTCTCTCTCTCCCTCTTTCTCTCTCCATCTCTCTCTCTCTCTCTCTCTCTCTCTCTCTCTGGTGCTGATCCTCTTTGTCTCTCTCATTCAAACTGACATGCCGTCCTCCTTTAGTACTGGTGGTGTGATGTAGCCGCTAGCATACTGTACGTTCCGTAGATATATCTCCTCACAGAGAATCATACATCACAAGACAAGCGTTGTAATGATCAAAACCGGCCGGAGAAGCCATCAAGCTGTAAATCTGCACGCGAGAGTGGGGACGTGAATCTTCACCAGCGATGAGATGCTTGAGGGAGCAGGGGTGGGAATGCTGCTGAAAACTGTGACAGAGGTGCTAGACACAGCGGTTGGTGTGTGTGTGTGTGTGTGTGTGTAAGAGGGTAAATACACAAGCACACCAATTTTGGGGGGAATTTCTACCTTGTAGAGTACCTTCTATCTTGTCTACCTTATTAGAGGATTCATACTGCAGGCCAACCTACTTGTGCCAAAGCCCTATTGACATTGTTAGCTTGTAACGTATCTGCTGGTGGTGATGGAGAGGAACACGCATAGGGTCGATGGTGGTGCAGGTGGTAGAGGAGCTGTTTGGCAACCGAAAGATATCAGGTTCAAGTCCCGCTCCACCTGACCCTATCAAAATGTCCTTGAGCAACATACTGAACCCCAAATTGCTCCAAGTGGCAGGTTGACAACTTGCATGGCAGCCTCAGCCGCCAGTGTTGTATGGGTGAATGTGAGGCAAAAAATGGTAAAGTGCTCGTAGGAGTACAGTAGAAAAGTGCTATATTATTGGGTATAGAGTATGTATGTGTATTGAACATACTTGCATGTGAGTATGTACAGTGTACTTGTGTACATACTGTATCTTCATAATGTGTATACAGTATGTTTGTGTATACTCACATGTTTGTGTGTGTGTGTACATCTGCTGTGATTGCATTCCAGCATGATGTTTGACATGTCCCTCCTGCAGACTGCCATTCCCAGGAATCTAGTGTGCTGACAGTGCAGAGCCAGATAGTCTCATATTCCAGCCTGGGCTACAGAGGTTTACTGTAAAGGGGATAGAGAACAGGGTGGAGGGCATGCTGAATGAATGACCTTGCCATAGGTTATCTCACCTCAAAGCCTTGTCATGTCACACCATTACCTTTAACCCAATCAGACACACACACACACACACACACACACACTACCACAAAACCCGCTAACCAATCCCCTGCACACTCACAAGGATTAAAAGAAAAGCCACGCACCTGATTTTATCTCATAAACTGCACCCATGTACACAACCACGCACACACGTAGACTGTACAATACTGTTTAGTGTTGGTGTGTGTTGCCTGTGTGTGTGTGTGTGTGTGTGTGTGCACGTGTGTGTGTGTGTGTGTGTGTGTGTGTGTGAAAGAGAGAGAGAGGTGTATGGGGTGTAGACGGAGCTATTTCAGATGACAGTCATGTCTGCAACTGACGACAAAACTGACAACATTTTGCTGCGGCAGCAAGTAGACGCCTGAGAGGCTGGCCAGCAACTACCCCATGCAGACACTCAACATACACACACACACACACACACACTCACACACAGGCACACCTCACACCATGTTCTTTTGACAGGTCTGTGGTCATTAATAAATAAAAAAATAAATAAAACACATTGATGTCAGTTGCCTTTGATTTCTTCACTGTCATCACTTTTCATTCGACAGGGCTGCTTTGATGGGCATAAAATATTCAGCAGCCAAGCCCCTTGAACTCTCTCTCTCACATACACAGACAGTACACACATACACTCACACACACACTCCTACATGCATTCACCCTGAAATATACATTAACATAAAATAAAGACAGCATAAGAGGTGTGTGTGTGTGTGTGAGGATGTTTTTTTTTATTTGTGAAGATGTTTAAAAACTGCCATGGGATATACACCAATTTTACAGTGATGTGTGACTGCGTTAGGCTGGGTTTATTCAGCGGTTCCTAGCCAGAGAGAGAAAGAGAGAGACAGAGAGAGAGAGAGAGATGACTGGAGGGGAAGGAGAAAGCATGAATAAACACACACACACACACACACACACACACATATCCAGGCATAAACATGCACACAGACACAACAGACACACACACACACAGAGAAGGATGGAGAGGGCAAGGATGGTTCTGGAAACTGTTATCCCTCTCAGACATGATTCCGGGAGTGCACGCATGGTTGCGTTCATTAGGGCAATACTCATGCAACACAGAGCGAAATTTAGCTTGCTTTTAGCTAAAGCAGGCAAATCAATTTGTGTGAGTGTGTGTGCCTGTGTGTGTGTGTGTTTGTGGCATGTGTGTGTGTGAGAAGACTAGCAGAGGGGTCGATGAAGCATATTGTGGACATGGTGAGATCATAAGAGAGTCACAGTGTTTGTGTGTGTGTGTGTGTGCGTGTGTGTGCTGTGCGTACACGCATGTGTGTGTGTGCGCACACGCACGTGTGTGTGTGCGCACACGCACGTGTGTGTGTGAAACAGAGTGTGTGTGTATGTGTGTGTGTGTGTGTGTGCATGTGTGTGCGTGCAAGGTTGAAATCAGGGCTAAGGGGTTCCATGGGGGAAATCTGAAGGAGCTTCCCAACCCCTGCAAGCTTCACATCAGGAGAGTTGACGAGGATTGTTGAATGTGTGTGTGTGTGTGTGTGTGTGTGTGGGCAGATTGACCCACACTAAACCTACGGGGGAGGGAAAGGAGAGTGGGGATGGAAGAAGATGGAGTGATGGAGAGTGCTGCAGGGGTTCCCAACTAATCAGAATGCACACACACACACAAACACACACACACACACACACACACACACAATCAGATTGAAGAGTGCAGATGCCAGTGGGCCCCAGTTGCTCTGAGGCCAGAGAGTCTATAAACCCCTAGGACACTCCACACTCAGCACACTCATCTCCTTTCATCTGTTCATCTGTGCTCTCTCTCTCTCTCTCTCTCTCTCTCTTTCTACCCTTCACTCCAGTCCTCCCACTTTAACTCTCTACAACCTTGTTTCTTTCTCTCTCTTTCCTTTTTATTTTCACTTCTAAAGAGGACAAGTTCTCATTGATATTTGTGTCTTGCCAGGAGAAGAACCACCTTTCAAATGTTCACGCAACAGTGATGAAGCATCAGCCAGTCATGAATGGATTTTGGAGAGGATGCAGATGTTTGTTGGTTGTTAGATTGTTTTTTTGTATTATATAAATTGGCTATTATGTATTTACACTGTCATTGTATTCTTGACTTTTTCCCTTTCAAAATTATTCTTAATTGGATGGTCATGGGGCTTCATGATTTTGTTCATACAGACTACCTGACGGCGGTGAAG
>JAGFZM010002882.1:45429-63304 GCA_017657215.1 Limnothrissa miodon | reverse complement strand
GGTATTTTAGGCAGTAATATTGGTATAATTGAAAGTTTAACAATTAACCGTTTCTTATCGATTCATAGTGTGTTTTGCAAACGCATATTGTAAAGTGAGGGCTATTTATTCTACACTTTTCTTATCCTCTTGAAATCAGATATGCCTCTAATTGCTACCTTTAAAAGTTTGAAATGACTGGTAATTGAACCCAGGTCTCCAGTGTAACAGTCTTGATAGGGAGGTTGATCTGAAATATTGATGATAAATATTGATAATATTCAAGGATTCAAGGATTCAATGAGTTTATTTGTCACATACATGAGTCACTAACGCAAAACATGCAGTGAAATTGCATTGAAGAGAAGATGGATAAGGGGAAAGAAGAAAACAAAATAAATAGCCATTGCCATTTAGCCACTGTACATAAATAGTTCATTCAAACAAACAGGACTCAGGATCCATGTAGAAGGCGAGCTAAGATGACGTTGAGGTCGTGGATTCGCAGCTGAAGTCGGGACACAGGAGCGACACCAAGTAGGGGATGACATCGCGTCGGAGACCACTGGACAGCAGCCGATCTGCAGGCAGCGCCGCCCTCCTCCAAACACGGCCCTCCCGTGAGTTCCTGTCCTCCACTCCATAGGCAACCTCCGCAGCCCTCCACATCCAACACTCACGACGGGTCTCCGCCTGACCTCCTCCAAGCTCAGCAGACAAAGACGGCAGGGCAGACAGAGAAAACGACGGTCGGTCGGAACACATCATTCAAAGTAAACACACTCAATTCGCAAAAAAAATGTCCAAAACCAACAAGCTCCTCCAAATTCACAGAGACTCCGCCGAACCAAACAAAGTGACAACCACATTCAAGGCCCCCTGTAGGCTACAGTACAGTGCCAGAAATGAAAAAGAAAAACATAAAAAGCCCAGAGAGGGTGAAAAATAAAGTGGAGGTACGGCTAACGGCAGCCATCGTACAGCGCCATCACCATAGCAACCTAATATATGTATTATCTCAAGTTAAAAAAGCTCTGGTCAAACAAACATAACAGGAAAGTCTCTGCACTTGTCTAGTGCTCCTGTATTAAACACACATTCAATTTGGATCAAGGTTAAGGTTTGGACCTATGGTTTGAACATGAACCTAAAGCTAGTGACAACTGAATGTGACACAGTAAACTCACTTTTACTTTCTCAGTTCTCATTTTTATTTGTCAGATGGCATTAGCTATTTGGCCCATGCTGTGCTAAATTTTACTGACACCACCATGGATTGAAATGCACTCGACTATTCCATTACTTATTGTACTGGCATTAGCATCTGACTGTCATCTGACATCTGATTTTATCACAGTCTATCCATCACTCCTTTCTGTTGTTATAATCTCCTATCTAGTTGTTGCCATGGTCTATGGACTACATCACCCATGCTCCCTTGCATGAGAAGTGAAAGAAATGACTTGCTTAAATACTTTTAAATTAGCTCATTGATGTCAATATGGCTGTACATTAGCGAGCATTTAGTGTGATGCTAATTAGAGGCACAGAGAAGATATCTGGAGAAGCCTGTCTTTTTCAGGAGAGAAAGAGGTAGAGGGGGTGGGATGGGAGGAGAGGAAGTACTGGACAGAGTTCAAATCCATGAAAGAAAAATACACTTATAGGCTACGGAATCAAGATACTCAGCTTGAACTTTAAGGACTATAAACTCACAGCAGGGCCAGGAAACCGCTCTAGCACACACACACACACACACACACACAAACACACACACTGCACAAACTGCCCCCTTGCACTTTACTATGGTTTACCCTCCCACTCACATTTAAGATCACTTCCTCCCCAGTCACACAGGAGAAAACTTTTTAGCTAATCCCTTCACCACAGAGACTTTCCCCACTACCACCACATTCTCTCTTTCTCTCTCTCTCTTTCTCCCTCTCTCCCTCTCGCACACACACACACACACACACACACACACACACAGGATTTTTGAATCAGCTGGAAGATTATCTAGCACCTGACTTTTTAACTCATTTAGAGACATCTTTACACAGATAACTATTTTGTGTTATCAAACACACACACAAAACACCCACTCTTACATATAAAAAACTAAATTCTAATTCTCACACACACACACACAAGTCGCATTACACACAGACACCCTCATTATCAGACAGGGAGATGAGGATGAGTCTGGATCTTGCAAAAGGCTATTCAGTGTGTCTGATCATTTTTATTAAATCTGTCTGGGGTAATTGCTTTCTAATGCTGCTTTGCTGTGGTGATGAGTAAGAAATTAGCTGCATCGCCATCTCTCTCTCTCTCTCTCTCTCTCTCTCCCACTCTGATAGGCTACATACACACTACTGTATGCATAAACACAAACCCATACACACACATACACACATCATTAATAAGCTGCTTGGAGAGTTGAGGTTCTTATCAGTGTTTGACTTTCTCTTAACTCTTTGTCAGAGTCACCCGACTAGCGGGTCTTTGTGCTTTGAGGGCTGTGATGCAGGAACACATGTAATCGTTTCAAGGCGCATGGCCTATCTCGGACAGTCATCTCTGCACAGGCTGAAGTCCAGCAAACACACAGGCTACTTTTGATCTGATCTCAGAAACACGCGCCTCAGTCATGCTATCTTACTATTCCACATTGCTTTTTATCGCATACACTTATACAAGCATTTATGTTATGCTATCATTGGTGGATTGACTTGTTATCTCAGACTGAAATATGAATGTTTACTCACTATGTTTATATCTTGAAGAAATTATCATTTAATCTTACTCATTCCCACTAAGTGAGTCATGCTTATGTTGAGATTAGCCTTATTTATTTCACTCACTAATGCTAATCATTTGTGCTATTTGGCTCTGCTCTGCTATTTTGTAATCATAGCAGAATCAACTCATATATAGGAATATGCTAAGATAAAATTTAGGATTTTTTTTTTATCTCACTCACACAGTACTTTCAATATACTGTAACTAACTCTCATCTGAAAAAAAATGAACTTCTAAAGGCTGTTCACTCACTCAAACTAACTTACTTCCTCCTCACTTCACCTCGCTATTAATTTTAGTCAGTGGACTCTCATTCCCTCTCTAATTTATGTTAGTTAACCTTATTATTCTCTTCATGGTATTTAATTACTGATATTCACACTAACTTATTCTCTCAGTGTAAAGCAATATTCCAGAGCATTTCAAACCACTGTGTGAGGTCACAGCATGTTGGAAGAAAGAACCAAAGAATTTGATCCAACATAGACAAAACAGCGAACCAACCGTTAACGCTAATTAAATGTGGCCCAGAAACTCACTTTCAGTTTTAGTTTCCTTGGTCACAGTGAGTTAGCTTTAGTTGCTGGTTTGCTATTTAATTCTATGTTGTACCAATTTTTTTTTCTACTTATAACATTCAGTGACCTTGTAAAATATGACTAATACTCTTAAATTGTGCTAAAATAGTTGTAGCCTTTTATAGCCTTTTATCTCAGTCACTCACTCTGCATCTTCGCGATTCGTTTTAAATGCTACAAATTCCAATATCTTCATACAAACTAATCCACTCAAAGAAATAAACTGTCTAACTCACTGTCACTCAAGCCTAAAATGATTTAAATGACGCAGAATGCCATAAAACATATCCTTTTATATTAATTCAATAAAACACACACACACACATACATGCAAGGCTTACAGAAAGATGCTGCACACGCTTATAGATCTGACGTTTGTTTATGTCAGCAATATACCATGCACATAAATCACTGTGCTTCACTGACATATGCAATGTGCATGCAGACAAACACAGACACACACAATCACACTAGAAGTCACACACACACACACACACACACAAAATCATCCTTAGAGAGACAGACATGCAAAGGAAGATAAACACTCATGCATATTTAAAACTGGTTGTCCGTTTAATTGTCAAGTTGTATTTTTTTTTTTAATATTTCAAACACCTAATGGAACTTGTGAAATCTAAATACAAACATAAAAAGCCACCTCCCCCCCCAAACACACACACACATACACACACACACACACACACACACACACTCAATGTCACATCGCAGAGCTAAAGGGGGGACATCCTGTCTGCCCATTCGCAGTCTGGCAGCTTTTCCCATCTTATAAATTCACACTGCTGTGTGTTAGCCAACAAGTGCCGTCACCTGTCCTACACCATCATTATCTCTCTTACTGCCCATAATTAAAACCACACACACACACACACACCATATAAAATCACAAAGATAAAGGGCAGACTTTCTCTCTCTCTCTCTGGCTTTGGCACAAGTAGGTTGGCCTGCAGTATGAATTATAAGGTAGACAAGATAGAATGTCCTGTACAAGGTAGAAATTCCCCCCAAAATTGGTGTGCTCGTGTATATACCCCCTTACACACACACACACACACACACTTGCACACACACACACACACACATACACACAGATAGACACTGGCAGCTCTAATTCTATCCAATGGCTTTATTTATCACAGTTTCGCCAGACACATCTGGGAGGTACGAGATGTGTTTACAATGATAAACTGCACAAAAGCCAGCCGAGGAAGCTTATGGCCTTAAATCTGCATTACGCTAGGTGAGACATGCAAGGCCTGCCTTTATTGACGTGGGTCTATTCAAGGGCCAGATGCAGGCTTGCAAGAGGGACAGATTAAAATTAGCTACTTCAGTGCTTGGATGAGAAGTAATTGGATTTAAGGAATTGGTGTATCACAATCCTGTTTTGTTGCAATAAACTGTGCTTATTTTCAAAGGTACGTGGTGTGGCAAACGCAGAGAAATCATCACTATGTTCATCCCCTTTAGAGACACTGCAGTGGCGAAGACAGCAGTAACGTACGGACGGATACTAACGTATCCTCGGTTCTCTGAGTGAGAAGCCGAAACGTACGAATGGATGATGCCTATCATCTCCTACTTTTTCTGAAGTCAATTTTAACCAACCCTTTGAAAAAAGGGCAGTAAGCGCTCTGACGCGCGCAGGCAACTACTTAGACAGCCCTGCGTGACGTCAGAAAGTCTATATATTGACTGCGCTTACGCTTCAGGTCCTCCTTGCCAAGCTCGCCAGCGTCGGCGAACTGAGGCCCGAAGTGTACGTTTCGGCTTCTCACTCAGAGAACCGAGGATACCTTAGTATCGTAACGTTCTCTTTCGTTTCGAAGCCAAAACGTATGAATTGATCACTACAACCAAGCCTCATGAGCCCTCCACCGAGGAGCCCGAGGTGGGAAGACCCACGGGACTGCCGCCGGGCCCAGAGAGAACACTCTCTGCCACGCCCGGCCTGGTGACGTCCAGTGCATAAAAACGCGCAAAAGTATTGCCTGAGACCCAAGACGCGCTCAGGCAGATATCCTGCATAGGGACGCCCTTCCAGAAGGCCCAAGAGGCCGCCACTCCACGGGACATGCACGGGCGGAGGAACGCCTGCCGCCTCATACGCCAGCCGTATGGCCTCGGTAAGCCAATGAGACATGCGTTGGGTAGACAAGGCCTGACCCTTGGCACGCTCACCATGGCAGACGAACAGCTGGTTCGTCCTTCTGATGCTCTGAGTGCGCGTCAGGTAGGCATGAAGCGCTCTGACCGGACACAGAGTGACGGGCACAGAACCTCCCGTGTCAGGTAGGGCTGAGAGCTCAATGACCCATGAACGAGGGTCAGTGGACAGCACTTTAGGGCGAGAAAAGGGATTTGGTCGCAGCGTAACGCGCGTGTCACCCTGCGCAAATTCAGGACAATCAGGACTGACTGATAAGGCAGTCAGGTCGCTAACACGCTTCACAGAGACCAAGGCGAGTAGAAGTGCAGTCTTAAGGGAAAGCGTCTTTAGACTGGCACTTGACAGAGGGTCAAAGGGCGTACGCGCCAATCCGCGTAGGACAGTGGCTAGGTCCCAAGTAGGAACCGAACGTGTGGAAGAGGGGCGAAGCCGCCTGACGCCCTTCATGAAGCGCGACGCAAGGGGGTGCGCGCCTGGAGAAACGCCAGCATAGCTGACATGGCATGCTGAAATGGCTGCGAGGTACACCTTCAGTGTGGAGGGTGTACGACCCTGATCGAACAGGTGCTGCAGGAACGCAAGCACCTCGCCAATAGGGCAGACTAGAGGGTCCACGGCTGACCGTCCAGCATTGAGACTAGATCGGAGAACCAGCTCTGAGATGGCCAATGAGGGGCGATCAGAATCACCCTGTGAGCCCCCGCTCTGATCCTGGCCAACACCTGGCGCATCAGACGCAGTGGGGGGAATGCATAGAGCAGACGTCGTGGCCACAGGTGTGCCAGCGCGTCTGACCCTAGCGGCGCATCTCGCTCCAGCGAAAACCACACTGGACAGTGAGTGTTCTCGCCCGAGGCGAACAGATCGACCTTGGCCCGCCCGAAGCGGGACCAGAGGCCCTGTACCACGGCTGGGCAGAGGCGCCAGTCGGTCGCACGCGGAACACCCCTTGAGAGGAGGTTTGCGCCCGTGTTGCGAACACCGGGCAAGTGAGACGCCCTCACCGACAGGAAGTGGTGAGAGGCCCAAGTGAGCAGCTTGTACGGCAGGCGAAACAGTTCGGACGAACGCGTGCTGCCCTGGCGAATGATATAAGCCACTACTGTGGTGTTGTCCGTGCGCACTAGGACGTGTTCCCCTCTGAGGAGAGGGAGAAACTCCTTCAGGGCGCAAAAGACAGCTAGGAGCTCCAACATATTGATGTGTAGTCTCCGTGTAACCACGGCCCACGTCCCTCTGGCGGGGCAACCGTAGCAAACGGCGCCCCAGCCGGCTTTGGACGCGTCGGTAGTCACCACCATGCGGCTGGTCACCTCTCCGAGTGCACTTGGTGAAGGACGATGGCCTGCGCCAGTGCGCTAGGGCTAGCCACATGCGCCTGGACACTGTCACCCGACGGGCGGGATTCGACCTGGAGGACACACCTAGCTCCGCTAAGGCGAGCGTAAGTGGAGGAGGCCGAGCGGGACTGCGCCACCCGCGGCGCACAGGAGGCCTGTCAGCCTGAGACACAGCCTGGTTGAAACACAGGCGCCCAGTCTGAAGTGGCGTAGACACGCCCTGATGTCCTGCAGTCTCTTGGCAGTGAGCGTGGCTCTCATCGAGCGTGAGTTGAGCCTCATGCCTAGGAACTCGACCTCCTGAGAGGGAGAGAGCATGCACTCCAGATCCAGGATAGGGCGAAAAGCGCCTGACTTTTTCTGCACGAGGAAGTACGTACTGTAGCGACCTGCGCGCGCGAGAGTCGGATCTACCCGCTGGATAGTGCCTTTCTTCAAGAGATCGCAAAGCTCCTGTCTGAGAGCAGGGGCTCTGGCTGAGGGCACCACAGACTCCATGACACCTCTGAAGGGGGGAAGAGGCCACCTGAACTGCAGTTGATAGCCCCTCAACACTGTTGAGAGAACCCAACGTGACGTTGTGCATCTGGACCAGCTCTGCCTGAGCAGAGAGGCACGATGAGGAGGCAGCAAAGACAAACGAAGTGCTATGCTGCCCCCCTGAGGCACTATGGGGGCAGACGCCACTGACTGAAGCTGAGTGCGAAGCTGAGGAGCATCCGCACGAGACGACAGATCTCTGACGTAACATGGAGGCTGAAGGCAAGCCGACCGTGTGTGAGACCCCAGGGTGCCCATGCGTGGCTGGCGAGCCGCGCGCATCACTCTCCGTAGGAGAGACCCGCTCATGCGTTGGCAGAAGCGCCCACCTGGGCCGCGCACGTCGGTGATAAAACGACTAACTGAGGCGGCGAGTGCGGCGAGAGAGGCTGTAGAGCGCTCCTCGACCGCAGCCTCTCCTGACGCGTTGCGTGCCCCTCGCTCAGAGGCGAGCGGGCCGTATGACGCGGGGAACCTGAGCTCGGTGACGCCACGCGGAGCGCAGAGCGCACGGCGCGCGTAAGCTGAGCACGCGGTGGGGACCGAACTGGTGCCCCTGAGCGCGTTAGCGCTGACTGAGCAGAAAAGGGGGGTGTCCTCCGGCCGAAGCCGGGGCTCATTTTCAAACATTGCCTCCATGGGGCGGGAAATGTGTGTGCGGGGTGCTTGTGAACATGGCAAACTTAGCGCCCCGTGTGGGGGTGAGATCAGAGAGGACCGCCGAAGCGGGGAGAACGCTCCGAGCTGGGGACTGCAGAGCGAGGACCTGTGCCTTTTGAAGCACACAGAGGCAGAGCAGACAATGGACTGAGGTCGCACAACATGTTCTGCCGCACACACGTGATCACATCAGGACCGCTGTGATCTCTTGCGCCGCTCCTGGCTCGTGGGGGCGCGTGGCGGATAGCGCACGTCCGTGCGAGCGTGAACGCTGCCAGGGTTGCTGTTGCCCAGAGGCCGAAGACTGGGCTGCCTTGGGCAAGTCCGCCTTCTTCTTCGACTGCTGTGTTCTCTGAGGCGCGCGAGCGCGCGTCTGAGGCGCAGCCGGAGTGGCGGGCTGAGGCGGAGCGCGTTTGGGGAGGACGGGTTGCAGGGCCTTGGCCGCTGACTTCGTTTTCTCCAGCCACTCGCGTTGGAGCTCCAGAGCCTGGCCGAAAAGCGCGTCAGTGGAGACAGGCGTGTTGAGGAGGTGCCTCTTCTCCTTCTCCGGCATGGAGGAGAGGTTCAGCCACAGATGCCTATCGGCGACGATAAGGGAACCGAGGGAGTGCCCGTCGGCCTTAATTGCCACTCGGATGGCCAGTGACGTCAGCGAGGTGGCTCTCCGCAGCTGGTGGAGGTCTGAGGGCTGAGCGGAGAGGTCTGCCGCCAGCACCTAGGACAGAGACGACAGGAGGAAGGCGGTGTTCAGCGCCCTGAGCGCCTTGCCCGTACAGATAAACGCCTTCCCGAGAAGCCGCTCTGTGCGCTGGCACGGCTTGGAGGGGAGCTCGGGAGGCGAGGTCCAGGTAGTGGCCGAAGCTGGTGCGAGACACCCCGCAACCGCATCTTCGACGCATGGGATACGCAAGAGGCTGATGGCGCCTGCTCTCTCCATCGCGTTAAATGCCGCGTGCCCCTGGAGGGGAGCAATGCCGGCAAAGGTGGCCTCCCATGCTGCCTGGACGTCCGCAACGACCATGGGATGCGCAGGCAGAGGACGGGCATCGGGAGAGGGTAGCGCGCCAGAAAAGGGGTCGAAGCGCCCTTCTGGACAGCACTGTGGAGGCGGCAGGCCTAGCCTGCTAGCCGCCTGTGAGGCCATAGCGGCTAGCTCGCTGGCTAGCTGGGCGGCGTGGGTCTTCTGGACCGGCGGAGTAGACTCGACGGTGGCCAAACCCTTCGATGAAAGAAAAGAGGCGATCTCATCTTCATTGACGGCCTTGATGACTGGCTCATCCGTCTCATCAAAGCAAGGCGATGAGTCGGCTGCACGGGCTAGAGCAGCCCAGATGGAGCTAGCTGCAGGGCTAGCTGGCTGGGCCTCGACTAGCTGGCTAGCTGGTAGCTGGCTAGCCGCTAAATAGCTAGCCGAAGGCCGAGAAGCGGAGGAGCGGCCGAGCAGCCCATCCGGGTTCGAGGACGCCGGGGGAAGCCTGGCAAAATGGCGGGGGGGGGAGTAGACCAGCGCCAACGGGGGTCGAGGCTGCCCCTGGACTACCGGCGGAACCCACAAAAAACGCTGCCCTGTTAGCAATAGCCGCTGGAGGAAGGTGCTCACACGCCGAACACAGATTCGGTTGGGTGAAGACCAACATGGCATGCTCGCTTCCCAGGCACAAGAAACAAATATCATGGCGGTCAGACACCGCCATGTGACGATTGCAGTCGGTGCATCTTCGAGTTGCCTGCGTCTCGAGGTACCAAGGTAGGGACCGACGTGAGATATTTGAGCAAGATGGTTCCTTTTTCGGATAGCTTTTAAAAAAGCTTTTGTGGTGGGCTTTAATAAAAGCTGTTGTGTTAGAAATATTTGCGAAAAGGCAAACGGAGTGACTCAGAAACACACGCTAGTAGGCGAGGTGAAAGAGGCAAAGAGGACCTGAAGCGTAAGCGCAGTCAATATATAGACTTTCTGACGTCACGCAGGGCTGTCTAAGTAGTTGCCTGCGCGCGTCAGAGCGCTTACTGCCCTTTTTTCAAAGGGTTGGTTAAAGTTGACTTCAGAAAAAGTAGGAGATGATAGGCATCATCCATTCGTACGTTTTGGCTTCAAAACAAAAGAGAACAATAGGTTATGCAGCTGGGAAGGCACTTTTCTCTGTGTACATTTCACACAACTTCACATTAAGCAGCTGTGGATCCTCTGGAAAAAAGCTAATTTTACTACCTGTTTTTTTACTTCCTAAATAGGCATGTCTGTTTACTCATCTCATGTCAATGACTGTGTAAATGCTAAGTGGCTGCGCTATACAAAAATGATGGATTTATCTGTAATTCAGTTTCTTCTACTTTGAGTGAGATAGGTAGGGAAGCTTCTTATTTTAGATACTACACACACACACACAGAATTTTTTACTTTTTTCTCCCTTTCAGATGAAGTAATGCAGGTGGATGTTGGGACTGGGGATTAAGGTGCTGGGTGTAGAGCCCACAAACCACTGTCTTGCACCAGGTACTATGGTGCGTGTGTGTGTGTGTGTGTGTGTGTGTGTGAGTTCTTGTGACCGAAACTTCACCCCACTTCCTCAAGCTTCTTCTTCTTCTTCTTCTTCTTCTTCTTCTTCTTCTCTCTCTCTCTGTCTCTCTCTCTCTCTCACACACACACACACACGGACAGATTCCCTCAGCCAATTATGGGGGTCAGATTAATGACTGAAGATATTTCAGATATATAAATTATGTCTGGTAAGAGAGAAAAAACAATTCCCCTACCCCTCTCTCTCTCTCTCTCTCACACACACACACACACACACACACACACACACTTTTGTAGAATCAGATGTATCAGACTAACTAACAGTAAATGGTGTCAGGCAAAATTAGAGTAGGGATTAACATAAATCAGACACACGCACAAATGGACACACACACACACGGACACACACACGACACACACACACACACACACAGTCTTGCAGTGCATATTCTGCACTAGATACTAAGTTCTGAGAAAAACCAGGCCAATGAACTTATGCCCCCTTTCTCAGAAATGCCATCTTCAGCTAAGTAAGTTTCATAGCTGATGCTAAGAAGTCCAGTAAATAAGGTGCCTTACTACTTTATTGCATGTGTGTGTGTGTGTTTGTGAGAGTGTGTGTGTCTGTGTGTGTGTGTGTGTGTGTGTGTGTGTGTGTGATGTTTCTGGCAGCCTAGTGGAACAGTAAGCCCCCACTTCATCCTCTCAAATCAGAGGGACAATGACTCCAGCCGTATCATCTGGGCCAGCTCTGAAATCCCCCTCCCCTCTCCCGCTCTCTTCCACACAAACACACACATAGACATGTAACACACAAACACACACACACACACACACTTCTCTCCTCTTCACTTTTCCACTTTGCCGTGTACTTCTATTTCCATTCTGTTCCCTAATCTCATTCTAAGTTTCTCTTTCTCTCTCCCTCTCCCTCTTTCATCCCTCCAGGTGTGGTTTTGGAATGACAGTAGTCTGTGTAATTGCAGGTGCATGGCCGGTAGGGAAGGCTCCTGCTTGCATTTGCAGAGTGGCAACATTCACCAGCGGCGGCAGCTCCGTGCATGCAAATATCCTCAGGAGGAGCAATGTCTCGATTGTTTCAGGCCACCCTTTCCCATTAATGTTATTGCTGTGAAATAAGAGGTAGGTGCTTCAGATGTAAATACAGTTGAAGCCTATCTGTAGTCTTTATTTATTGTTGAACTTTCAGGCGGCATTCCATTTTTAGTGGCCAGTTAAATATTAATTCCAGGTGATGTGATAAAACGATGATTCCTCATGTAGGCTACCACAGACTGATTCTGACCAACAAAATGTGGATAATACTACTACTACTACTACTACTACTACTAATAATAATAATACACTATTTCAAATTAATAACATGGAACTCAAAGCTTGAATATTGCTCAGCTCAAGGACTAGCTGTGTTAAACACGTCTGCGTGGCCAACTCAGCTTGTTTTGACTTTATGCACATACCAAGTTAAGCATATCTCTTGAATGTTGACATGTTGAATGTGTGTAAATATGTAAGTGTGTGTGTGTGTGTGTGTGTCTGTGAGAGCATTGTCCTTCTCCCAGAGTGGCACAGTAGGGGAGGGGAGAGAAAGAGGGGACCTGCACAGACAGTCAGAGGAACATGTTGGCTAAAGAAAAGGCTACTGCCTACTGTCTGCTCCTACGGCTACTCCTCTGAATGGAACCAGGTCCAGTACTGTGGCCGAAAAACGAGGACACTTTCTTTCCTACGTGCTAAAAAAACAGCGCTCACCCACTTTCATACACTCAGGGTGATACTGAATGGCCTTGACTGACATCTTTTTCTTTCTTCTTTCTCTCCCCCCCCCCCCCCCCCCCCCCCCCCTTCTTGTTCACTTCTTTTCCACCTGTCATTCTCTTGACAGAGCGAGAGCGTCACTTTTAGACGTTGCCATGGCAACTCCTCCTTGGGTCACAGGCCGCTTTGTCCCGAGGAAAAGTCCCGTCGCCATAACAACCGACTGTAAGAATGTAACTGTAAGACCAAAAAAGTAGAAAAAAAACCCTGCACATAAACAACCTGAGGTCATATTAGAAATCAAATAAAATACTAACGCCCGAGTCTCATCATTAAGTCTCAGTCATTAAGTCATATCGCTTTAATACAATTGATACAATTCAGTGATACAGAGGTATAGAGAGAGAGAGAGAGAGAGAGAGAGAGAGCGCTCACAGACATCTCATCATCATTACAGTAACTTAAAGTGATTGTACTTTAGGAGAGTTGGGGAGATCTCACAGGTGTAAAACAGCCGGATGGCCGTTACTGGGAACTCCTGACTGTGAGAGATAACCCTTTGAAGAGAGAGAGAGAGAGAGAAGATGGCCTCGGCTGTCGTTTTATGGCTGCGCGCGGGCATTTCGCGATCAAAGGGAGCTGCTCCCAAGGCTCCAGGGGGGACTGTTCCATTAGCAACCCCTGGAGATTTATATGGGGCTCTACAAGGGTGTTTCATTGCTTCCTTATTAGCGCCTCGGAGGTGGAGAACACAGCAGCGGCCCAGTGAGGCGTTTTACGCTGAGACGCCGAGAAAGATATTTAGACAGAGGGGCAGATAGGAATCTTAATCAGACCTGAGAGAGAGAGAGAGAGGGGGGGGGGGGGGGGGGGGGGGGGGGGGGGGGTGGTTCAGGGCAAGATGGAGAGAAAGAAAATTAGGAGGTGGAGACAGGTGAGCAGAGAAGGGGGAGTGAAAAAAAATGAGAGAACGAGGGAGATAGAGCTGGGGGCTGAAAGAAAGAGTTAGATTTGAGGGAGGAGAGAAGAGCCAGAAGCACACAGGTAGATGAGATAGAAAGAAAGCGAAATAGAAAGAGAGATGTGTGCGTAGGACAAGTACATAATGGGTTGATCAAATCCCCAAACTAACATAAAGCAAAGTCAAACATGTTTAACAAAACCGTTCAAATATTTGACGGGAAAATACATAATCAATGAAAATGAAATGAGAAAAAAGTGAGGAGTTTCCGCATTGATTTAATCTCTCATGTAAATTACTACAGTTTCCTTGCTGAGGGTGGTTTACCTATGGGATGATTTGTTTGATAAAACAAATGTGTGTGTGTGTGTGTGCGCGCGCACACTTCTGTGTGTATGTGTGTGTGTAAGGCTGAAGTGCAGTTATCCCATATGGGGATGATGATAATGCATATTGACAAAAGGCCTCGAAGGTTTCATTCTCCTGCCTCCCTCTCTCTTTCTCTCTCTCCCTCTTTCTGATCTCTCTCTCTCTCTGCCTTTCTATCTACAGAAACCTTCATATCCCTCTCTTCTCCCTCTCTCTAACTCAAATTTAAAGGACCCTTATTGGCCTTAAGTGAAGCAGTGTTGCCAAAGCTGACATAAAATAGAGATACAATATTAGCCTGAGGAAAAACTAAAAGATAAGAAAGGAATTTATAATCTTACAGTAATTTGATGTTTAAAACCAATAGTATTTATTGTCTATTATTTTTATTTTACATTTTATTTTACATCTATTTAAGGTATATAAATTAATCTTTCACTCTCTCTCTTTCCCAAATTTTAAATGAGAAGAAGCTTTATCAGCATGACTCAGACTCAGAAAAACACAAAAACATGTAAGAAACAAATATTAAAGGATACTTGTAGTAATATAATCTAAGTCTCTCTCTCTTTCTCTATGGGGTATATGGAAAGGACCAGGGGAAACTGCAGAAATAAAGAAACCAAACTTGAAAGGAAACTAATAGTAATCATACTCTCTCTCTCTCTCTCTCAAAATCATATCATAATTGTAACTCTCTTCCTCTCTCTCTGTAAAGGGTTACGGAAAAACTGCAGAAATGTTCCTCCATATGTCTCACCCCCTCACACACACACACACACACACACACACACACACACACACACAGTGGCTGTCAACACATTGGCAACATAGAGGCCCCCATCGAGTTCTGACATCACCTTTTCACAAGAGGGGAGGACACACTCGATTTGATGGGCTAATTGTGTGTGGTGTAATTAATCTCTGCCTTCTGAACGCTGAGCCCCAGCACGCATACACCACACACACACACTCATACACACACACACACACACACACACATTCAGGGATGTATATTGGTTTGACAGTAACTGTGCACTGAAGTATGTGTGTGTGTATGTGTGTGTGTGTGTGTGTGTGTGTGTACAGAAGGGGACAATTTAATCACTCTGCTTATATTTATTTATTTCCTCTTTTATCAAGTAATTTAGTTATTAGCCAAGTGGAAACCTGTCACAGACAATGTCACAGTGGTGGGTAAGGTTTTCCTTCTTTTTATTTTTAAAAAAGCAAATTGTGAAATATCATTTTGTCTCAAAGGCATTTGGTCACATGTGGATACAGGGCAACAAAGGAGTAACCTGTGATCCAAGTTTCAGATAGTCTTTGCTTTTTTTTTATTTCATATGTAATGCTATGAAATTATAATATAAAAACGTTTTGGAATAAAAATGTTAAAAAGAAAAAGTGTCACATTAGTGATATTTACATATGATTATAGAAAGATTGACAAGGTCTGAGAAAACAATGCTAACAGCAGTTATAGTTTTTAAAGTCAGAGGAGAATAGCATGCTAATGCATTAGTTGTTCCTTTTAGTTTGTCATCGGTGTTGTTACCTGCAAGTCGAGCTACATTAAATTTGTTGTTTGAATGATCATGACGTCTAAGGAAACAATAGTGAGAGTAAATCAACTAAGTTTAGTTTAAACAGACAGGCATTGAGGCACACAAATTCACTAAATCAATTTGCAATTGATTATCTTTCGACTGTGTAAACACAGCAACCCATCTGTACAGTAGGCGCTGCGTCAACATGTCCACCATGTCCACCACGTTTCACAATCCCAAACTGTGAGTCAATCCCAATCCCTGTTGCTCAGTGGTCCATTCTATTCAATCTCTCTATTGTCCTACTGCATTTATCTGTTATGGTGTGTGTGTGTGTGTATATGTGCTTTTGTTTTGGGGTATGTGTGTGTGTGTGTGTGTGTGTGTGTGTGTGTGTGACTGAGAGAGAGAGAGAGAGAGAGAGAGAGAGAGAGAGAGAGAGAGAGAGAGAGAGAGAGAGAGTGTGTTTGTGTGAGAGAGAGAGGCTGTCTAGTGCAGTGTTTCACACATCTGCAGTTGAACAGCACTGTGTGTGTGTGTGTGTGTGTTTGTTCTATCCTGCGTCGGCGATCATTAGTGCACCATCACCTCTAATGGTGCCGCTAATGAACCCACAGCCCACCTGCAGCACAGGCCAACACATAAACACACACACACACAGAGGGCCTGATTTTCAAGTTCAGTCGCGCATAGTCTGAACAGTTGTCTTTGGGGGAGGGAACGCTATTGCCTGTAGGAAAAGTGAACATAGTTCACGCATAGTTCAAATGGATGTCTTAAATGAGTAAATTAGTTCCATGGCGTATTATGTATTATGATGGCGGATTATACTTGGAAAAATGTTTTGTGTGTGTGAAGAAAGATTTACAGTATATTTAACCTAAATATATGTATATATATGTTCTGGTCAGTGGTGTAGTCCAGGGTGTGCACAGGTATACGGCGTATACCCACTTAATTTTCAGTCAACATCGCTTTTACCTACTTCTAAATCCCCCTTGATGCGCATCTTATAATATTTGTGTAATATTTGTGAACCAGATTGCCCATTTTTTCCTCAAGGATGGTGAAGCCATGACCCACCCTCCTCTTCATCTAATTGGCTGGTACTCACTGCTTTCAATGATTAACTTTATGGTTAACTTTAGAAGGATAAAGACGTGGATGTGTGCGGTCCCCTCTAACTTCTCCTTTAAGCCTTTATTGAAGGAACTACAAGGCTAAGCTAAATCATGTCAAAGTAGCATCGCATGCCAGAGCAATTCGGGTGCATGGAGACGAGACAGTATGGATCAACTTGTCTAAGTTAGGGTAAGAATATTTCAATATTGAAAATAGGTGGCATCTTGCTTTAAATGCGGCAGAGAGTAGAAGTTGTGTTCCTAACAGACTCGCTTCTCCATATGCTATCTATCGAAACACTGGGATGATGTCTTCTTGGATGAACGTATAAATTGGAAGTGTTGCCATTAGAGTAGGGTAGCTAGAATGTGTGTTGCTCAATGCTTGCATATAGTCGCAGTTCTGTCTATTTTTATGTTACCTGGCATCATATGTGCATCCTCCAACTCCTGAGCAGCCTTCCATTTCTCTCCCACTTGACATTTCTACATGTGACGTGACCTGCAACACCTACACTCCACAACTCAGCCTATTTAATTTCACACATAACAAAAAAAGACATATATGAGCACTAGGTCACATACAGGCACAAGGCTACATTGCGCATGGCATGAACCGTTGAACCGTGTCACGCACACACGTTCCGAACCGTCACAAGCGAACCAAACGTTTTTTTTTTTTTTCATAAACCGTACCACCCCGCAGGTGGTAAAGGAGCCGTTCGGTGGAGCAAGGTTGCAGGTTTGAGCCCCACTCTACCTGACCCCATCGAAGTGTCCTTGAGCAAGACACTGAACCACAAATTGCATCTGGTGGCAGGCTGGAGTCTTGCATCGAAGTCTTGCATGGTAATCCCCTCCTCTGGTGTGTGATTGGGTGAATGCCATAGCAGGCGGCAGGTTTTTTCTGGTCAGAGGCGGATTCACGTTTACTTCTTGTAAAATACAAAATTTGTGCTATGTGCCGCACCACAACCCTTCTTTTCAATGACACGCCCGACAGAGCGCAAAGCCATCTGCTATCTTGACAACGTACATTTGTGTCGGAAAAGAACGATGCGCTCGCACAAAATAGCAATGATAGGTTGCGCAAGTCACGAAAACATTGTGTGCCGTGTGCATTATCGGCCCCGGAGAGAGAAAGAGAGGGGGGCTTGTAACTGCTGACTTACCTATGGAGAGGGGGAGAAAACAGCTTTGAAAGTTGGATAGCAGTTGGATATCTATAAAAACGTATATTTATTTATTTGGTTGCACCTACAATAGCAGTTACATGTAATTGGGGGTTTCTGTCACTGAAAACAGATTCCACTGAAAACGGAAAACAAGATATTTTCAATGCTTTGGATAGCCTTCCCTGGCTGTTTTTAGCACTGCGTAAGTTAAATTATTTTCTAATGTGGGCAAGGAGAATTTACTAATTTTCATGAATACCCAGGTATGTGTTAAAGGGATTCTCCGGAGTAAAATACAATTTAGGCCAATTTACG
>JAGFZM010002882.1:17413-34230 GCA_017657215.1 Limnothrissa miodon | reverse complement strand
GATACGTTAGTATCCGTAACGATTTGCCACTATCTGCAATAATTTCATAGTGCTCCCTTTTTAAACCAACCTCACTGCCCCCCGTCACACACACACACACACACACACACACACAGACAGACTCACACACCCGAACAGTAACACTGTTTCTTTCAAAGACCATTCCAAATAGAGGAAGAATAAAGGGGAGCGAATGAAGGGGAGCAAATGAAGGGGATCATCTCTCTTTCATTCTTTTCTCCTTTGAGGTCCTGATGTTCTCTTAAGTGGTTTAGGTGATTACCTGGCTGATATTTGGTCGGTTCCCATCAGAAATAATAGCCAACAACATTGTCTCTCACATTCTCTCTCTCTCTCTCTCTCTCTCTCTCTCACACACACACACAAATACACACACACACACACACACGCACATACATATACACCTATTTGGAGATTATTCATATTATATTTGAAATGAATTAGCAGCCAATGTAAGACACAGAATTTTCAGGATAAACTGCGTGAGATTATTGTCATCAAATAGAGATATAATAGCAGACAGTCCTTCAACTCTTTCCACTTAAAGATTCAACTAATAATAAAAAAAACTAAACTTGTGCTACAAATAACACTAAAGTCATGCATGAGGAGAAAAAGCTAAATTAAGACAGTAAACAGTGAACAACAGTTTCTACCATGTCTACATTGCACCAGCTTTTATTATGGCAGAAAAGTTTAGGCACAAACCAGAGCGTTGCAACCTACGACAGAAGATCTAATCATTCATAGTTTATGCTTTCCATCCATATACTTTTTCATCCTTTTTCATCCATTTGCACTTTCTGTTGCTTCACACATTATCACATATCATTGTTTAGGGTGTTAAACAGTTAAGATCCGATGTAAAGAACACATCTTTGTCCGTCTCAGGCTTTCACACACATTTACAGAAACCTGCGAGTGCTCAGAGAATCAACATACCCCCAACAAACACACACACACACACACAGTTACAGATATAATTACCCAAACATGTGTAACACCAAGTTCTCTGAGACATATAAAATGAATCCTAACAGAGATCAGACTGAAATATTTGTTTTTTTATGATCCTCAAGCCATGGATGCTCCTCAGTGTCCACGTATAATTACACAAATGAAAAGGGGCCCAGTGGCAGCCTCTGAGCAGAGCTGGTTTTATATAATTAAACATGTCTAACACCCTCCACACACACACACATGCACGCACACACACACTGCCACACACAAACACAAAAATTTTTCTGCCTGAGTCAGAGAAGCTTGTTTTCCAGCAGTGTTTGACCAGCTCAAAAGTGACCCACAGGGGAGTGGATGAGAGAAAAAGAGAGGGAAATTAGAAAAGAGAGTGAGAGAGGGAAAGAGAGACTTAATCGACAGATGTCAGGTTGCTTTCCAATGCAGCCGTTAAGCATTTATGGGAAATTAGTGCCATGTGAGAGAGCCCAACAAGACTGGGGTGGAGTGTGTGTGTGTGTGTGTGTGTGTGTGTGTCGGGGGTGTGTTCTAATGAGCAGGCCAACACCAGAGGGCATGATGAGCACAACAGGTGACTCGGGGGGGCTGCCAACCAGCCGGCGACACGTCAGGCATGTCGAGCTGTAAATATTTCAGAGACCACTTCGAAAAGACATACAGGCCAAAACAAACTAACAACCAAAGCATTCAGGCACACACACATGCAGACCACACACACACACACACACCCCTTGGGCAATGCGCTTTAAAATGACTTGCTAAGCTGAGTAGTGGCCCACAGACACTTGACAGCATAAAGCCATAAGAGTTTTTTTTAGGCCACCCCCTGACACACGCCTTTTGATAAAAGCTGGAATGACAGGCAGCGAATGCCACACACACACACATGCACACTTCCTTCACTGAACCAAGAGCTATGACTATACAAAATCAGAAAAGCAAAAAAAAACAACAACAACAAAACAAAAGATGTCGAGGGGAATGTGATTTTGTTATCTGCTTGTCCGTTCATGATTCCTTCCTTCTTTTTTCCTTTCTTCTTCTTCTTCTTCTTCTTCTTCTTTTTATTCTACTTCGTCTCGGAGATTTAGCTATTTACTTCAGTTCAGTTCAGTTCAGATATAATCTGAGCATCGTAACTCGGGACAGGAGTCTTGGGAGATTTGACAGCTCTCTGTCCGAATCCCTCTAGACCCTGATTAGGGTTATGCAACCCCCTTACACGCACACACACACACAGACAAAAAACATACCCCCCCCCCCCATCCTGCCATGCCTTTAGAAATCCACTGCCAAAAAATAGAACATTGTGGAGGGTTTAAGTGGTACTTTGCAGGACAAAAGTGTTTGTGTGTGTGTGTGTGTTTGTGTGTTGAGGGGGTTTCCAGTTATGTTATGCTACATATAGTTTAAATGTTGTGCACGGTCAAACATACACACACACACACACACACACACACACAAGCAAACAAATTGAAGGGTGTTAAGAGCCCTGTCACAAGTGATCGACACAAAGCTGAGCAGAACTGACATCACGTCCACACCACAGCCTTTCCATTTCCTTATAATGGGAACGCCTATGCACACACACACACACACACACATGGACACAATCAACTCATTTGTGCTACAAAAGACAACAATCCTACATAGTTTAAGAACATTTCTCTCTCTCAAACACACACACACACACACACACAAACTCACAGCTCTAGGACAATCTCAACTTCACAGTACCAGCGCAGCATGGCAGCAATGTGCACGCACACACACACACATGATGAGCACACGCACACACACACATATACTCTAAAAACAGGCCTTAGGCATTTTCCTTTTTTTCAAAGCAATCTCCTCTGAATCACAGCCTCTTTCTCCTCACTTCCTAGGGTGAGTGACAACTTCCCGTAAGAACCAATTAGCCAGCAATGTTTTTGTCTCCAACACAGGAAAAAAAGTGGTTATCTACCTATTTATCTATCTATATCTGTATTAAGGCTTTATTTCAACATGTGCAAGTTAAACTTCAATTTAGCAGGAAAATTATTTTCATTGAGGCAGAGTTATAAAAGAAACAGAAGCATCCAAAGCACTACTGTACTTTTTAATTCAATTTTTTAATAGTAAAAAAGACTCGACATAGCATTATATCAGACTCCGACTCATCAGGGTCCTTAAAAGTTAACTCTAATAGTGTACTCGTAGCTTGTTAAACAACAACAAGCATCCATTTAAATAAATCATGTGCACACTAGAAATTTCCTCAGCACCGAGTTTACAGTAGATGAATGTGTGAGTGAGTATACTGAGTGAGTGAGTAAATAAGTATACTGACTGACAGATGTAAGTGAATGAGTGAGTAATGTGACATTCTGCAAGTCCCTTGAAATGAACGTTTTCATATAAAGTTGCAATAAATTTATATCAAAACAACCTTGTAAAGAGTTAAGTTGAAAAATACAAATTTGTGCATTTAGTAGTCTGTGCATGTTCAAAGAAACAGAAATGCAAAGAGCAACAGGTACAGCAAGAGATAAGCAGTTGCCACCATGACTGAGGCTGGGAAGGTTTGAGCCCCAAAACCCAATGAGCCAATCCCACCTACTCCAGAGCTCGGACCACCTGTAGAGGATACCCCGGAGGGGAGTCGGGGAGAAGAGTGGGCGAGTTTACGAGTGATTGATGGAGCCTGTGGACAGATCGCTGCAGAGGGAGTGAATAAGCAAGCCAATGACGGAATGAAGGCATTAGTCAGTTTGTGAGTGAGCAAGTGAGTGCATAAGTGAATGAATTGTGTGTGTGGGGGGGGGGGAGGGGGTGTCAAGAGAGAGACAGAGAGAGAGAGCTGTGTGACTGCATGTGTGTATCATGAATCAAGTGAATTACATGAGTGAGTGATAACGGATTGTGATTGGGTCCTGCTCCACATGGCTCATCCTCTCTTGGGTTGGCATGTATACGTGTCTGTGTCCTCATCATTGGTTTTGGGGATTGCTCTGATCTAAAGAAAACCATGGAAGAGGAGAAACCTTTGATCTCAAACTGTGTGAATGATGCTATGTAGCTTGATTGTTATCCTCGTTTTGTAAGTCGCTTTGGATAAAAGCGTCTGCTAAATGCATAAATGTAAATGTAAATGTAAATGTTTTTGTTTGTGTGTTTTGAAGTTCACTCTGAGTTCAAAACAGCTTCAAAGCACCCAGGCTCACTTAACGTGAACATTCCAGAAGGTCAACCTGCATTGCAAGAGAAACACTAATCAGTATTATACCTAATAGTATTTTCAAACAGCTTCAGAAATACCATTTTTCAATCAACTGTGTTTTTTGCATTTGTTTATATTTAGTTATCTTCCACACTTATAAACAAGTACATAGTGTGCCCTGTATAAATGAAAAAGTTCAGCTCTTTTAGGGCCCCACCATGCACGGGTTCATATGCACATGCTTGCATTACTATTATGTGTGAGTGCATTATTTGTTTTGTTTTGCATTTGCATTGTCTAAATACTGTAAGAGGTTACACTATGCCCTCAGCAAATCTAAAAACTAAGAGGTTTCACCATGATGTTAATAAGGACACAGAAAATAAGTCCGCCAGTTACCAAGACCAACCTGGTCGAGTGTCAGTCCCACTCTAGGTGAATAATGCTCGGGGAAGAGTGCATAATGCACGCTCAACCGGCTTCTCTCTTCAGCAGTAACACTTACTCAAACATTCTTCAAGTGGAGGAAAAGGAGTCTCTGGAGATATGAAATATGTAAGTAGAAGTATATGTGTTTTTATGTGTGAGCATGGGTGTGTGTGTCTGCTTGTAATCATGTTTAACCTATATGTATACATACATATACCTACATATAACCCCCCCCCACACACACACACACACACACACACACTCATATATATAAAATATATATATATATATATGTGTGTGTGTATATATATATATATATATATATATATATATATATATATATATAACCCTCTATTGCATGATATATGAAATAATAGAGAAAAAAAATATTTGGACACATGTTATTACCTGTCATAGAGCACATCAAACAATTCAACACTTAATTTAGAAAAATAATATGCATAAGGGGTAGATTTAGGTTTGTTACTTTGGTGCAACAACATGCAATAATGGTAATAAATACAAAAAGTACAGTCTAGTTAAAATGCATCTTTTTATTTCACAACATACTTTTTATGAAATACCTTTAATACAAAATGCATTTTAAAAAACATTTGAACTAAAAAAGTAATGCAGCTACTGTCAGCTGTCATTTTAATGTAGGTTTGTTACCTATAAGTAACAATGCGCAACAAAGGAACATCATATTTATGCATTCATTCTTATTCAAAATTTATGAGGAAATTACAAACTGGATAAAATCTGGATAAAACATTTTTATGAACTTCTTAAGAACAAAAAACATTAGTCAATCATTGAATATAAACACAGAAATCATATACACAAGTCAACTCATCATGGACACAGGACAACTCATGTTTCGATTACCGTGTGTATATCTGTTCCTCCTCCATCTCTTCATTTCTTACTTCAGCATCTTGATCTGAAAGGTATCAATACATAACAAATAACAGTTATATAATTAATAATTCAGGTCTTATCTAAAAACATATCTAACATTGCCCTAACATTCTTTCTATTCTTTAATGGCTGGTTTTTACATAATAGAGTATACAATGCATAAATTGGCAACTTAAACCTCAATTACCTGACTGATTCGACTCATCATCACTCCCACCATCATTGAAAGGTCTCATTTCCTCATTCTCATCATCACTACCATCTAACTCACCCTCACTCCCGTCACGTGGTAAAACCAAAACAATACTCACTGCCTGATTCACCTTTCTTCCATAGAAAGTTGATGTTACCGAAAATGATGATTATACAATTATCATGTGGGAATATTGATGGGAAATGTAACATTTAGAGTACACACACAAACACACACACACACACACACACACACACACACACCTGAGCTGACAAAGCTACAAAAACTATGCGTTGATGTCTATAAACAGCTAAACTAAAGTAAATATCATCAATATTGTTTATTTTGATGAATCAATATTGTTTATTATTGTATATTTAATATTTTTAAATAAAACACAAGGCATATACTTTAATTTAATTTAGTATTTATTGGTATCCTGCCATCTGTGTAAAGTATTGCATTGCTATAAATAGGGAATCCTCATTCCACTATTGCATATTGTTACTTTGAAGCAACATAGCTATTTTAGCCATTTACAGAATAAATATTCAATGAAAACATAATCAACAGTGTGAAATTAAATCAGTACTTACCCAAAATTGTGAAAATAATTTGAATTGATGGAAATCCTCTGGTAAAAGTCACTTTTTCATAGTTTTTTTGGAGCTGAAAAAAATGTCTGTCACATGTGACTGCAGGTGAGAAAAAAGACATTGAAAGAGGGGTGTGCCAAGTCATGTGATCAAATACAGGCAGACTATTGGGTTCTTACATTCCCTCCAAATTAAAAATAAGCATTTTTATCGATGTACAATTGTTTGTGTCTGAGAAACTTAGGTAAAATGGGTATGTTACCCTGAAGCAACACTATGCAATAGAGGGATATATATCACACAAAGAAAGGGGGAGAGAAGGTGAAATTTCAACATCTGTGTCAGTATTTCCCATATATTCATACATACATGCATACATAAATTCTCTCAATTTCCTGACAGTTGTACCCAACATTGCTAAGGACCCAATAGGACCTAAAACGCACACTCACATGCTCCGCGGGAGCCAAAAAAACATTCCAGAGACTTTGATTTGTTTGGCACTGTGGGAGTTCTGTCTGAGTCATTTCCTTTGCATTACCACACACACACACACACACTCACACACACACATACATGCGCATACTGACACACACACTTCCTGTGCTCATGTGGGCTGTTAATTATAGGTCACCCAAGTAAGTAAGGGCTCCTTCTAACTCTCCCACCGGTTGGTGCCAGTTTAATTCTGTCTAAAACGGCCACAACAAAAGAATACAGGCCCAGTCGGCCGAGCCTATTACTGGCCACAAAAGCCAATTCAGAAGCAGCCAGACAGTGAAATCAGTGGTAGCTAACAGAGGTAGCAGATGAGTCTTTTCACAGAGCCCTAGAAGATCTCTGAACAACAACGGACATATCCAGAGGGAGTACATATCGTCGCAGGGGACTTCAACAAAGCTTGCTTAAGAACTGTGCTGCCAAAATTTGTGCAACATGTGAAATGCCCTACGAGAGGAAACAACACCTTGGACCATGTTTACACAAATATCAGGTAGGCTTACAGATCCATGCCCCTCCCCCACATGGGTATGTCAGATCACCTCTCCCTGCTTATATACCACTAAGGAAAAGGACAAAGCTCACAATCAGAACCATTAACACCTTGTCTGATGAAGCTCTGGCCCAGCTACAGGACTGTTTCGCCCTTACAGAGTGAAATATCTTCGAACATGATGACCTAGAGACTTACACAGATGCAGTGCTGGGCTACATCACGCATTGCATGGACACTGTCTCCACGGAAAAGCGGGTCCGGGTCTACCCTAACCGTAAACCCTGGATGTCAAGTAAAGTTCAGTCACTGTTAAAGGCACGTAACTCTGCATACAAATCTGGGGATCAGGCCATGTACTGTACAGCAGAGCAAGAGCAGACCTTAAAAAGGGCATCAGAGAAGCAAAACTGGACTACTCAAATAAAGTATCGGCTCACCTCTCAGACAACAATTCCAGACGGGTATGGGAGGGTCTGAAACACATCACAAATTACAAAGGCAATAGGACAAACACAGAAAACATGGACATCTCATTAGCAGAGGAGCTAAATAATTTCTTCGCCCACTTTGAGAGTACTGTGAACACTCCTACCATGCACACCGCACTGCCCACAGCCTTCTTGAGCTCACTCTCTAAGAACATTAAGTGTGCAATGTGTTCAGAGCAGTGAATCAAAGGAAAGCTGCTGGCCCTGACAGAATACCTGGGAGTGTGCTCAAAGTATGTGCTTACCAGCTGTCCTCTGTGTTTACCAGACTCTTCAACCTCTCCCTGTCACAGGCCACCTCACTGCCTGAAATCTGCAACAATAGTTCCAGTCCCCAAGTCCACCACCATCAGTAGCCTCAATGACTACAGACCCATTGCACTGACCCCTGTGGTTGCAAAGTGCTTTGAGAAGCTGGTCCTCAAGCACATAAAGGACTGCCTCCCCCCCAGCTTTGACCCTCACCAGTTTGCCTACAAGGCAAATAGGTCAATTGAGGATGCAATCACCACCGCCTGACTGAACAGGCTGCAGACCAACCTGCTGGTGTCCTTCTCTCGAGTCACCATCGAGAGCGCGCTGGCCCAGGCCATCCCCATGTGGTACACTGGTTGCACCGTTGCCGATAGGAAGAGACTGCAGAGGGTCACCAGAACAGCTGAGAAGGTGATCGGCTATCCGCTCCCCCCCCTGGACTCCATCGCCAGCTGTAGGTGCCTTACCAGAGCCAGGTCGATCGTTAAAGATCACCTCTATCCGAACCACCACTTATTTCATATACTGCCCTCTGGGAAAAGGTTTAGATCTATCAAAAGTAAAACCAATAGACTAAAAAACTGTTTTTACCCTTGGGCAGTCAGAAGCCTCAATGCAAATACTGTAAAAACTGACACCACTTCCCCAGTCATGCCACACTGGGTGACCATGTATCTCATGTATATGCTAGTATGCATGTGAATGTTTGTGTGAGTACAAAGCCTCAATGACTACAGACCCATCGCACTGACACCCGTGGTTGCAAAGTACTTTGAGAAGCAGGTCCTCAAGCACATAAAGGACTGCCTCCCCCCCAGCTTTGACCATCACCAGTTTGCCTACAAGGCAAATAGGTTGACTGAGGATGCAATCACCACCGCCCTCCATTCTGCCCTGCATCACCTGGGAAACCTGGGACTTCAGGAAGGATGCTCTTCATCGACTTCAGCTTGGCTTTCAACACAATCATCCCAGACATCCTCATAGCCAAGCTGGTTGACCTGCACTTCCCCCCCACTACATGTGCATGGATCAAAAACTTTCTCACTGACCGTCCACAGTCTGTCAAGGTTGGAAACCGAAGATCTTCCACCCTGACACTCAGGGCTGGACTCAGGGATGTGTGCTGATATATTTTATATTTTTGCATATTTTTGTACTTGACACTTGTCACTTTCTTTTATGCACCTTGTGGTCTTGCCAGATAATTTCGTTGTACAGGCAACTGTACAATGACAATAAACAGTCTTGAGTCTTGAAGATGAGTGCAGTACTATGGAAGGTTAGGTAAAAGGGGCTTTGTCCTAACAGACTCGTCCTTTTTTGGGGTTTTGTCTTTCAGGGCATGGAGAAAGACTGCTAATTGGTTGTCCAGCATAATTAATTATGATCAAATTCCGATTGTGTTGTTTGAGGCCATTGGGTTGTGAAGATCAAACAGAATTCTTTATTTCTTGCTATTTGTCACTCATAACATTTTTGGTCACATCAGTAGGAATCTCATCTCACAGTCTGATAACACTCTCTATCTGACGAGATCTTTATCTTTTTTAATGTCTTTTTTATGGAGGATATTAGTGATTTCACTCCGTTGTCTCCTCACTCTGAGATGTTCATTGCAATCTAGTTACAGCAAAATACAATATAATGTAGTGCACAGCTCATTGTCTCTAGGACTGTGTGCCAGTCATTTTAAATGGATGTTTGCATGAGTGTTTCTGACTCTGAATATTAGCTCTATTTATGTGGAAACAGTCTTCCAGGTGAAAGGAGACAGGTTTTAGCAGATTAAATTGCTACTCTCATCTCCTGCCTCTGTATGTGGGTCATGTCTGAATTCAAAGTTAGATGTTATAGGAAACTGAAAAAGTCTAAAATTGTCTCATAACTTTTGTTAATGTCATGGTAATGCCTCAAATGATTTAGAATTAATTGAATGGGAATTATTTAGATCTTACCTAGATAGGTGTTTGTGTTTTACTGTATAATAAAAGATAGTTGAATGATGCTGATACAGTTAATTTTGAGTAAAATCTTTCTTAAAAACATTTTAAAACCACCTATCATGGCCTTAAATATGTGCTGACCTTGACCTCGACTACCTTTAACCTACTTTAACCAGGTAAACTAGCTTCCAAGAAAGCTGACAGCATTCAGCAAGAGATATCCTGATTGTTTTACTTCCTTGCATTACAAATTTGTGTGTGTGTGTGTGTGTGTGTGTGTGTGTGTGTGTGTGTGTGTGTGTGTGTGTTATTTGATTTTATATTTTCTTTAAGTAAGTGTAATCCTTAGCTGTACTGGTATGGATGTCTGTGCAGTCACTGCGCCATACACACAGACACACACAGATTACCAACACCACACCTACAGTAAGGCACATGCCTCTGACAGACACCCTCACAAACGCAATCAGCTCCTTTACACCGTACACCGTCCTGGTTCAATTACATCTCCATACACCTCCAGCCTACCAGCATGCCATCAATCAATCAACACACACACACACACACACACACAATGAATTTCTCTCACAAGGATCAAAACAAAAATACACACATGGACACATAAATCCCACAATGTCATACAACCACTGAAAGGCTTTGAATTTTCTCACAGATGTACATACACACACACACAGACACACACACACACTCACCAAAGTAAAACGCAATACAAATACAAAAACACACACACACACAAACACATACACAAAATGTAGTGTCCTCTGCATATGAACCATCATTAAATGCGTTCTACTAGAAATAACACAAATACTTTCCACAGGCACTAAAAACTGGAGTGACGTTGGACACACTAGCATACAGACACTTGGCATTCATTGATCATCAGACTCCTGTGACACCAGGGGAGGCTGACAAGCTCTTGAATCATTTATACACCAATAAAGACACAGCACAAACTCACACTCACGAGGGAGCACATTAGAAAATGCATGTGTAAATGTTATGTGCACACACACACACACACACACAAACATATTCCCTCCCACAGAGGTGCCTTGATGACATTGACAATGACATACACACACAAACACACCCTATTACAACACTGTTGAAGAAAGAGAAAGAGAGAGTGACATGCAAACACAACAACACACAGACTACAGTATGATGACATTGGAAATGACACCTGTGAAAACAAACACACACACACACACACGCACACACATAAACATCACAAGGTCACAGAGCTGCATGCCTTTATGTAAACACAAAGACAACTCAAAAGCAAGACACCAAGGTTATACGAACACAGAACAAAGCCCTGCAACATCCAGTTTTTGATGGCAGGATAAGATTTTATTTGAATACTTTGAATACTTTGAGTTTAGAGTGATTTGGTGACTATCTTTTTTGCCACATTTTGTCACACTTTCACCCATAAATGTCAACTGTAATGTAATGTCCTGTTGACCAAAAAATATTCTCTCACAGCAATGGAACCAATGACCTTGATGCCTTTTACACGCATCTGGTCAACTGAGTACAGCAGGAGCAGGCACAAGTCATGTTTTTGTTTACGCAAACAAGTGCGGCTCACAGAAGTTTGTGTTTCCCATGCCTCTCCATCTGTTACACCCATAATGCATCAGGGTGCAAAGAGCCGGGGCCAAACGCGCGCATTAACCACATGCTTTATGGCCAATTGACCAGCCCCCTAATGGCTGCCCACAGACTCGTGTCCAGATCGGGACATATCAAGAGCAAACTTGGAGTTTCCGCCAATATCCTCTAGTGGTCGTCTGGGGCTGTCGTTTCAGTAAATAATGTATGTAGTCTGGGTAGGAATGTCGCTTTCGAGCAGAGGCCAAATTGTCCAAACGTCCACGGAAAAAGCCATATTTGTGGGTGGCGATTATTGCTGTCCATGGGTTTCTGCCCAAAGTCTGGAATGGGTATCACATGATGCTGGTCTGAGTATTCACCAACAAACAGAGCCAAAATATTTTTTCTTTACTTGAGTTAATGGACTTATTTCAAAATTGCTTAACAAATTTGTTTTTCGACACTGCATGCCAACTGTTCCAGACTCTTATTCCAGACAATTAACAAGCTGGAAACTACTGTTCTTAGGAAAAAAAAACGTATAAATAATAGAAATGAACTTTTAATAAAAATGAGAACTTTATATCATTTGATCTACCCGAATTTATTGTATTCTACATAAGAAAGTGAAACTAAGATAAGCAGGTTTAACTTAAGGTTTAGATAAGGTTTAACTTGCCTCTATATAATAAACAGATTCTGTTGGTGAATTCTACTAATGTTAACAACATTCAATTTCTTTCTCTCTTTTCTTGAAATCTAAACAGAAACCTCATCCGTTTCACCAGGTCGGATCATACAAATCCAATACTCAGTAATATGAACTTTTGCCTCCATTTTATTCTGTAATTCCTGTGGAGTTTTTATCCCATCTTTATCCTTCCATCTCTCTCTCTCTCTCTCTCTCTCTCTCTCTCTATCTCTCTATCTCTCTCTCTCTCTCTCTCATCCCTCCCTCCACATTCTCCCCATCCTTCCCTTTCCGGAGTTGATTCCTGAGGGTTCCATTCCCCCACCCTCTTATTGAATTCTACCATAGAGATAACAGGCTGTTGGAGCCGGGCCTCTCTGTCTAATTAGCCCATATTTGTGATGGCTTATCGAGCCTTTGGTAAAGCCGCACTCCAGCATTGTGTTTCTTTCAGAGCAGAGACGTCGTGATCGCTGTGACGCACACCAAACAGTTTGGGCTTGGTGCAAGGCATCTTTTCAAAATACACACACAAACAAGTGTGCGCGCACACACACACACACACACACACACACACACACACACATGCCATATGGCTTATCAAAAGCTTTTGATTTGAGGGAGAGAAAAGGGTAAGAAGAGGGAGAGCAAGAGAGAGAGAGAGAGAGCATGCTATTTAGCAAGGAAGACCAAGAAAGAGAGAGAATGAGGATAAAGTGTGAGAGATGACTTATTGTCAAATGAATCTGATCTGAAATGGTGTTTCACTGAGCTCAGCCAACTTTTTGTATGTCATCTTAGTTGTTTTCATCTTCGCTGAGTGACACAGTGCAGGACAGAAACACTTACTGAACACAATGTCCAACTCATAACCATGCATGCCATCATTCTTCCCATAATCTAAGTTCAATCACTGTGCACTGGCACCATCAGCTGAAAAATAATCTTTTTATGTTTAGATTAAAAAAGGACTTTAAATCCCAAACAGTTTCTGAGACATCATTTGACTGCTCTGCAGGGTGCTCTACAGTACGTGGGTTTGTGTGTGTGTGTGTGTGTGTGTGTGTGTGTGTGTGTGTTTGTGTAAATAGTGCCTGTGTGTGTGATTATGTGTGTGTGTGTGTGTGTGTGTGTGTGTGAGTAAGTGATTATGTGGACTAAAGAAAGGCTCTTTGATCCACACAGGGGATACACTTAACTGTCCAGTGAGTGCTGGAGCTACACAGGAGGTATGGAGGAGGCGGGCTGACATATCCCACTCCCATATCCATAAGCTCCCTCTGAGGCACTCGCTCTAGTCAGGAAACAGCAGGAGAGGGAGAGAGAGAGAGATTCACCAGTAGATATGTTTGAGAAAAAAAACTGAAGCTGAAGCTGAAGGAAGAAAGAAAGAAAGAAAGAAAGAAACAGCAGGAGAAAGACAGTTAGAAAAGAAGAGACTGACTGAGTCAACAAAAAGATAAGAGAGGGGAGGAAGAGGGAAAGAGGAGGGAAGGGTGTTATGAAAAAGAGTTCATATAAGGATTGGGGAGGAACACTGTGCACCAGCACATCAGGCCAATACGAATTCATTAATTTCTCATGTCCCCTGTGGTCATCACTGACAGTCTCTCCCTCTGTCACCCCTACACACACACACACACACATGGACACACACACCCACACACACATGTGCACAGACCTACTTGTAGAGAACACACACATACATACACAGTTGCACAGTATACACATCTTCATAATCGTCAAGCTCACACAGTTTAGATGTTGTCTGAATTTGAATGTGTTAAGAGGTCGACATCATGACAGATGCCAGGCAGACATCATTTAATGAGCACACAGACACACACACACACACATGAATAAGGCTGAAACTCCATTCATTCTCAAGTCACAGAGAAAAAGCTGTAACACATCAGTGTTTTGCATATAAAATAATAAATGATTAGGCCTAGCCTTTTTTGTCATAAAAACTGAAAATATTGTATAGTACAACATTTTGCAAGGCTTTTACAACATGCATATTCCAAAAGTTGAAGAGGCCTGAGCACGCTAAGTGGGTGTGGCCTAATCAGATTATTGACCACACCAGCAGACGGTTACACAACAGCCTGACAGACGGGAAGGTTTCAATACAAAATGCATGCTCTTAAAACATTGTCTAGCATTTATCATCTTCACAAACAGCATTAGCTTAGTTTAAAGAAGATTAGTCACCCATTTACATAATTAGCATAAAACGGTTGACTCATGTGACTATAGACAGTAAAAGAATTGGATGGCAGAACACACTACAGCTGGAACCCTGTACTCAGTCAAGTTAACTTTAGTAGAATTATGTTTGCTATTTGTAGTAATATGTACTGTAGCCCTTGAAATAGTGTTATCCCAATACCAGGTATTGTCCGCAGCCAATAAGCTTTAGCTTTGCATAATTATTAAACAATCACACAAACACCGTTCGAGTAGGCTTATATTGTGCACACATACTGTAGGGAGAAAAACTGATCACCCCTAACTGAAATTCTCCAGTGGGGTAGCTTACAAGTAGCTTACAAATCTATCACTTGTGACAAATGTATCACTTATTGGGTATGACAGTCTGGAACAGCCAAACCTTACGTTATAAAGTTGTAAATGATAGTCATGATAATTGCTTGAGCATGTTATTACTCATCATAGTTCTTTCTGAACTAATCAGGTGTGTGGTCCTGGAGTGAAAGAGTGAAAGATGTCCGCTTGCACCCCCTGTAGATGTACAGGTATGAATGGTAGAGCCACTAGTGAAACTGAGGAGGAAGGGAAGGAAGGAGGGAAGATTTGCAATGCCAGAGCGCATGTGGGCTTAAATCTCTGAGATTGCGGGAGACGGGTGAGTAAATGGCTGTCAATCGTCCAAGGGGCTCCTCCCGAACTATGTTTATAAAACACCATAAATACAATGGGCATAAAAATAGATTTAATGAATAAGGACCTTTCCAGTAACAGAGTTTGTGAAGTTTGCAACTGTTTACCACAGGTGCAGCTGTCTTGGAGTCAGCAGCAGTGGTGGTTGTGTGTGTGTGTGTGTGTGTGTGTGGAGGGGGGTATGTGGAAAGATTATGAATTAGATTTCACCTGCAGGGGGACACACTTGTTCTTGTCTGTCTGTCATTACAGTAACACCACTTAATGTGGGCAGTGGAGGTGAAAATTAAGACTATGCAGCGCCACAACCCCAGGGAAAATGTTAAAACAAATTTCCAACAAAAATGTCTTTTGCTCTTAAGGGAAAAGTAGAAATCTCTCTCTCTCCTTCTCTGTCTCTCTCAAACACATGCGCACACACACACATACACACACACACATCTTGTAAATGCCACGCAGCTCCATATGCACAGGTCACACTTTCCAGTGTCCAGGCGGACCCAAAGAACCAGAACAAATACCACCCTCTCCTTTGTGTCGACACATTCCATCAGCTGCACACACACACACACACACACACACACACACACACACACACACACAGAAAGCCCCCGCAGTAAAGGTCAGGACTCCTTATCCACCACTGAGCAGCAGTGACAGTGTTTTAAGTAGCGGGCATCAAACCTGGCTGGAGGAGTTAGGGCTGGCACTCAGGAGGCCAAATGGCAGCCAATCTGCAGCCGAGGGGGGGGGGGGGGGGGGGGTTTGGGGGAAGATGCTACTACATCCGAATGGAGATGTTCAGTAGCTCAGTTGCTACTGAATTATTTAAAAATCTAGACAATTGCAATTACTCCATTTTGCAGATTCATGAGAGTGAGCTTTGTGTTGCCTGAAAAACCTTTGCTGAAGTATTTGAGTATATTTTTTTTTTCTAAAATACATGAGTGTGTGTGTGCGTGTGTGTGTGTGTGTGTGTGTGTGTGTGTGTGTGTGTGTGTGTGAGTGTGTGTATCTTTGCTGGGGGTGGTAGGGCTAGATACTGCAGCAGCTCAGGAATAGAAGCTGAAGTTTTTATGAAGTTCCTGACCTTTGAAGTGATTCGTCTCTTGGCTTGATGAAAGCAGTCAGTACCCAGGCCTCATATGCGACGTCTAGGCACCGGAAAACTCATATCACAAATGAAAAGCAATAACACTTGAAAAACTTTAAAAATGTCAAACTGAGCAACAAGGAAGATGAAGTATTGTGGATAGGAAATTATTTCTGCACACTGATTGCAAGCCATTGATTCCAAACCTACAGTGTAATTGGGTAGGGGTATACAAACACAATATACAATATACAAACGCACACACACACACACACACACACACACTCACACACATACACACAAACACAAATCTGACAGTGTCTCATTTCTTTCCCTCTTTATCTATTTCACTGTCTTCCTCTCTCTCTCTCTCTCTCTCTTACACAGACACACACACACACACACAGCAACTCTGTCTCGGTCAGCTGGGTCAGCAGCAGGCTCCATTTCTGACCAGGGAACACACACACACACACA
>JAGFZM010002882.1:0-17403 GCA_017657215.1 Limnothrissa miodon | reverse complement strand
CACACACACACAGACTTTGTCTTTCTTTTTCAGTCTCTGTATTTCACACACACACACACACACACACACACACACACATATTTCTTTCTCTTTCTCTCTTTCTTTCTATCTCTCTCTCTCTCTCTCTCTCACACACACACACACACACACACACACACACACACACACAAATAACCTTAGACATCAGCACTGGGACAGTTGGGCAAAGGCCTGCCCAGTGCAGAGCCATTACAATGACCACTGTCAATGACACAGCAAAAACAACAACAACAAAAACAACAGCAGCAACAGAAACACCCCTCTATCCCATATCCTCTACTCCAGGATACACCTTAAGCTGGGACACCTTAAGCCAACAGGACAGGGGCCACCAACCAGAGGTTTTTGCAGTACAGTACATCATTAGAATGAACAGAACCACTAGTGGAAACAGCTGCAAACTACAAACCTCCTCCTTCATCATCTTCAGCAGGAAGGACAGGGCAATGGACGAGTCATTTGAAATAGTATGAAACAACTGAAACAGCTAAATTAGAGTATATAGGGGCGTGAAACAACTTAAACTATCATACAGAAACCTTAAAGCTACCTTGAAATTAGTTGATCTACATGAATAAGCTAAGATGAACAAGTCAATGTTCATCAGGATGACATCAGCAAGACAAACAAAAATAACATATTCATTTATTTAGTTAATTTGTTTATTTTTACCCCCAATTCTACCACGTTGTCAAACGAAGCAAGGCATTGTGATATTTTCTTCTGATACTAGTTCTGTGATGAGGATGGACTTTTCTAGTTCCAAGAGCAGTCCTAAGTGTTCCACAGGGGAGATGCATTCACAGGAAATGGCACCAAGAAACGTAAAAAAAAAAAAAAAGAAAACTGAGAGATTGAGGGGGAATTATTTATCTTATCAAACCTAATTACTCTTTGTGTATCTCCCAGAATGCTGTGGAAGGTTCCATTCACTTTCACCACTGCGAAAGTTTAATGATCTCCAGCAGAAAGCGAAGGACTTCAGCTGCATTCTAGAGAATGCATCAAGTTCTATAGTTCTATAATAAACGTATAGAGGAATTATGCATTGTCCACCAGTTATTAATGCAACATCATGATGGATCAAAACCCCTTAGCCTTGGGTGCCGAGGTCCTGTTTACGGTGTCTGGAAATATTTTCCTTTAATGATCGTCAGACAATACATTATACCTTACATTAAAGACACACACACACACTCTCTCCCTGTGTGTGTGTGTGTGTGTGTGTGTGTGTGTGTGTGTGTGTGTGTGTGTGTAAGCATGACAGCAATCTTCAGGACCATAAGTCCAACCCCTCTACTTCCATCTTCTGCTCCGGTTGCGCCCTGTAATTAGCCTGCCGGGGGAACAGCACTTACATTGGCATTGGCAGGCTTGTGGGCATAACCTCGAGTGTTTGTGTGTGTGTGTGTGTGTGTGTGTGCGTGTGCATGTGGGTGTTTGTGCACAGGCGCTTTGTAAGACCTCTAATAATAAATGGTCTCACCACCATGCAGAAGGCAATTATAAGCACACACACACACACACACAGTGACTTGCAATGGATACAAACACACACAAACACACACACACACATCAACTCATAAATAGATAGGCCTACCTACACACACATGCAAAAAGACACATTTACAGACACACACAGAGCATGCTGCACTCATACACAGACACAATAAGTGGAGCAATTTGAATATCAAAAGAGAAAAGGCTTTCACCCCAATCTGCTTTGCATTTTGTGATATAAAAGTAAGCAGTCAATGTCAAGAGGAGAAGTTTGCATTTCACTTTGACTTTACCCATCATACATACACACACTTGGACACAGACAATGCTTGATATCCGATTGATGTGTGCCGACGAGCAAGGGCAGTTGAGAGCGACAGCAGTTACCTTCAAGCTTTGTTTGTTTTGAGTGATGTGTTGAAAATGGCGAAAAAGTCAAACCACGTATCCCGGGTATTTACAATTTCTACAGCATCAAAGGCACTACATGGTAGAGACAAGTTAGTACTACTGTATTTCTACAAACACTACTATTACTAGTTGGTACTGGTAGTAGTAGTACAAAGCAGTAGAAGCATCACCAAATAGCAGTTTACACATGTTTACCACATGTACACCATGTCTTTTTTATCTTTCAGATATTTGTAAGATATTTGTATGATATTTGTACGATATTTGTTTGATATTTATCGTCTTTATTTTGAACAGACAGTTGAGAGTGACAGAAGAGAAGATAAGTGGGAGAGAAAGATGTGAAAAAGATCAGGACGGACTCAAACCCATTCTCCAGTTCCCACGGCAAGACGCCTCAGCCCCCTAAGCCTCAGCGCATACGCGGTGCCTCCTTTCACCTCCGAGAAATGCGTCAGGCTTTGTGCATCTTCAAAGTTTTTGTTTGCACTTAACAACAGCAGTTACATTAGTCCCTGCAAGGAGCTATCCAAAGGCCACAAACACAATGCTTTTCACAGATGCATAATTGATGCGTTCGCACCCTTTCTGAAGGGAGTCCATTAAAAATTTGTCAACTTGTAAAAGCATCATTCAGCAGCGCAGCAAGCATAGCACAGCGCGGAGCAGCCTCCCGAGGATTAATATTTCACTGTCGCCCTGGATTGTAAAACCTCCATCTGCCAGAGCGGAGTGGGCCACACTCACATCTGGGTCACGCCATCACATACATCCCATCTGAATATTCAAATGGAGTTTGGTGTGTGTGTGTGTGTGCGCATTGAGAAAGAATGTGTTAATATGAAGATTGAATTAATTATGTTAATGATGATGTCCACTGATCATATGGTCACAATTTCTTTGAATATATTGAACATGTTATATTTGTATGTGTGCATGAGGCGAGGTTGTGTGTGTGTGTGTGTGTGTGTGAAAGAGAGAGGGGGGGGTTGATTAGAGGATAGGCACATGAAAACTAAATGATGAAAAACACTCATTCATTCAGTCATGATTCATCTGAACAGGTATTTGTGTGTGTGTGAGAGAGCGAGATATGAAAAATGTGTGTGTGTGTGTGTGTGTGTGTCTGTGTGACAGAGTGAGATGAAGAAACATCTACACAACATTCTATAGAGAAGACTCTCAATACAAACTGCAGCATCTACAAATCGTGTTTACACTCCACCAAGGTCATCCCGCTTTTTCCTCTCAGAACAAGTGGAACACCTTATATGCCTTCTGTGTCCCAATGTCCTATTGAAATGACTGTGCAAATGAACACAAATTACGACTGCAAACAGGAATTAGGAATCACAGCTAAATATATTTGCTCATGCAGATAACCTACTGGAGGCCCAGAAAGTCACATTACTAAGTTGTTAGCTGTGTAGCGTTAAATATTATGCTAATGTGAAGCCTATGGCGCTGCCGCTGTTCTCAGTTCTCTAATGTGTTTGAGGAACAGAGAGAGACAGAAAGAGAATAAGAGAGAGAGAGAGAGAGAGACAGACAGAGAGAGAGAGAGAAGAGAGAGAAAAGCATAAATGATTCCAGAATGATGATGGCTAGTTTTGGTGCAAATAAAATTGACTGAGATACAAACAGTGTTGTGGGATTTCACGAAGGAAGTCGGTTGGACTCGGTTTGTTGAGAATAATCCCAGTGTTTTAGGATTATGAAACAGGCTCTACTCGGTTGGATCAGCGCTGCCTTCTGGCTAAAATTGCCACCTCGACTCTTGCACAGCTCTCCCCCCACGTCTCCCTCACACAGCCTCACACTCCTACCCCTTCTCCAACTCCTACTCCAACGGCTTCAGAGATGACAGGTGTCCTGAAAATGACTCATGTTCAAAAGTGACGTGGCGCGCAGCAAAGCGACTAAATATTTCTCCGTATGAATATCCCGACGACAGGCAGTGATGATCACAGGCTGGGTTATATAAGGTAATGGATGAAGTGTTTGAAAGCCAGTTGGTTGTAATGAGATCTACTACAAAGGATGGGTTTACATACAGCTATAAATGGAACGAGAAGGATGAGGATTGTTATTGGACATTTTCAACCAGTATATGACAACTGAGAGAATCTTAGAAAAAAAAACTTTATTCAGAGAAAATAGGACAGTTTTTTCTACCGAAAAAGTAATTAATGTTGCTTTGTTTTTAAACATCCTAAAGGGCAACAAGCAGTAGTGCAACAATTATCAGCAGTAAATGGGAGTGTTTCTATGGCTAGAAGAGAGTTAGGATGTACCTACGGATAACTGCATTAATTAGCAAGTGTTGTTTAAAAAGCAGAGTTAACAGTTGTTGTGAGAAATTGCTTCTATAAATCATGTTTAATCACTGCACACAGCCCACACCCCAGATAGTGTTCATCAAGTTTCAGCCTCATTCAGCTAGAATGGGGGTGATATTATATTAAACTCTGCTTTTTGTTTTTTTGTTTTTTTATGGGGGATGGGGGGGGGGGGGGGGGGAAACTGATTAATTGGGATTTAGAAAATATATTAAAAAAAAATAAAGAACGAGAAAAGACAAAAAAATAACATCACAACCTGCTGTTTTCTCTCAAGAGTAATTTAGACCATTCACACACCAAACTAAAATGTTCAGAATGCCATCCCAAATCATTTTTTTGCACATCCAGATTCTATATTAGATTTCATGTAGCCTGGAAAGCAAATAATAAAATACACAAACACAAGATGCAATTTTCCAAATCTGATTTAACCCACATATGGACACTTGACTTGACTTGACTATAGAGCTAGTTTCAATGGTGATTTCAATCAGATTTGTCTTGATCTGAATAGTCTTACCACTTTTTTTCAATGCGGATTTCAATGCGTAATTTACAATACAACACAAACAACAAATGGAATGTAGAAGGGCACAGGTGGTTGAGCTGTGTTGTAAATCGTCTCGTCTTTACAAAAAAATCCAGTATATTTTTTGGTGTAATAACATGCGTTGTCAGTACACAATATGCTGTCGCCTTAACTTAAGGGTGGTGGTGGCACAGGTGGCAGAGGAGCCGTTTGGTGACTGCAAGGTTGCAGGTTCAATTCAATTCAATTTATTTTATATAGCACATTTTTACAAAAGGCATGTCTCAAAGCGCTTAACACAAGAGGCCCAATGAGCAACAGGGGCAAGGAAAAACTCCCTAACAGTGTTTTTTGTTTTTACTTGTTATGGTAAAGGAAGAAACCTTGGGCAGTCCAACTGCCTAGGGCAGGTTTTCAGTCTCTCAGATGGTGATTAGTCCACTATTATTCCATTAGGTACACATTATATGAAAATTTTGGTATAAATAAAGTAATATAGGAGTCCCATTACAACCCCAGGATATAGTCCCATGTCATTAGGCGCAGTCAAGCCAGGGGCCAGCTGGAGGCTGTATCAATCATGTCAGGGTCATCTGTGAAGCTGAAGGCAGCCCACCCAGGATGCCAGAGATGCAGGATCAGACAGTGTTAGGCAGGGGTAACTCTCAGCAGGGAGGCAGTGGCATGGACCGTGGAGTGGGTTGAGGACCATTCAGGAGTGCCGCCGGATCAAACGTTGGAAGAAGGTCCCAGGAGAACCCAGGAGGCAAGAGGTGCAAGGTTAGGCAGTAGAAGGCAGTGATGACTCACGGCAGGGTGGTAATGGCATGGAAAATCAGAGAGGAGAGGAATTAGAACAGTCTCCATCAGATATAAGAGAATGTGAGTTATATAGCATGTGCAACCATGTACAGATGTTGGCTAAGTGATGAGAGAGAAAAAAGTGGAGAGGAAAGAGAGAGGAGGAGAAAGACAGAGTGAAAATTGTACGGCTTAACAGATGGGTGGATTGTGGCGGCATTAAACTATAGCAACATAACTAAGGTAAGGGATGTATAACAAGCCAACACCACCGAAGTAAATGGTCAGTGGCCACCAAGCCCTGGACGGGAGCTTACAGCAGAGGCTGTCCTTTCCAATAATACCTTGAGGAGGTGTGGCTTACCATACACCATCCCTAACTAAAGGGGTCAGTAAATAGAAAAGTTTTGAGTGTAGACTTAAAGGTGTTGAGAATGTTAGAAGGTTCGAGCCCCACTCTACCTGACCACATCGAAGTGTCCTTGAGCAAGACACTGAACCCCAAATTGCTCCTGGTGGCAGGCTGGAGCCTTGCATGGCAATCCCCTCCACTGGTGTGTGACTGTGTGTGAATGGGTGTGTGATTGGGTGATGCCATAGCAGACGGCACGTGTAGACGCAGCGGCCTCTGGCTCTCCTGACTGTGCGCATCACTGTGGGATAGCTAGAAACATAATTTCGATTCCTCTGTATGTCCAGTATATGTAGAGAAATTGACAATAAAAGAGACTAACTAACTTAACATGCCATTAACCTGCAATTTTTCATCCTGCATGAAGAGCAACATCAGTGTGCCAACTGCTGTAGACTATCATGTATACTGCAGTGATGCACCAAAAGATATTCCTCCATCTCTGATATTGCATGATGCCTTGTGCCTCCACCTATGACCTTACCTAACCATCTACAAAACAAACCAAACCATATATACCCTCAACGGTTTGTTTATTACTTCTGATTCATGATGCATTAGGTTACCATGGTAACAAATGAGGGTTGGCGAGATAAAATGTGGACATGCAGATAAGATCTAAGCATATTTATTATGCATTGCAAATTGTCAGTCAGAACGATCAGGCACAAAAGAAATCAGATTTGGACTGCAATCTGAACAAAGCCTTAGACTTTAGACCCCAGAGTGGCTGCGTGTGGAGTGGTGAGAAGAGCGTTAACATCACTGAGGGGGAAATCTCTCTGCTCCTCACTATCTGGCAGCGAGAGGGCACAACATGCAGGGATGAAAGTTTTCTGGCAGAGACCTTTCGGACGTGCTGTGACACTTGTCAGTTCCTCCCCGTGGGCTTTTTGGCAGGAGAACATTCAACACACCCCTTTTTTTTGTCTTTTTCGCACCCTTAATGTTTGCTGGAGTGTTCCAAAACAGGCCCCAAGTGTGAGGACGTGTTTCGTTCACAGGCCTGTGGAGCCGTCCAATAAGATATCACTTTTTTTTTTTAAAGTGTGTGTGTGTGTGTGTATGTTTGTGTTTGTGTATGTGTGTTTCCCCAGCGGGACCCAATCAGTGTTATTGCTTATCTGACAGGCCTCATCACACGCTTAGTTTGCTCCAAAAAGCACACAATCAATGAGGAGCCGTTCCCCACGCAATCACAAAAACACACACACAGATAAACACACAGATGTGCACTGCAAGTGATTATCAGGGCTTTCTCCAAGCCACAATCTATTCAGGAAAAAAGAAACCCTGCAGCTCCGGCAACTACGTGTACTTATGTTTAGTAATTGTACTTAGAAGACGGTCCAATATTATCAAGGCTCTTGTCTCTCCAAGACGATCATTAGTTAAGCTCTGAATAGGAAACAGGCTGGCCACTTGGCTTCTTGTCACTATGGCCTAGTCCCATTTCTCCTCCTTTAACACTAGCACTTGGTTACAAGTGCCCTCCAAAAGGAGAAACAGCTCGAAGATGAAGTGAGAAGTGTTAGGGGTACAAATGTGTTATAATGGGACTGCACTTCACGGAAATTTACATGTCTGGCTTCTCTATGTAACGCACAGAGATAATGTGGCCACCAGCAGTAAAAATATTGGCTCATGTCCGCAGGAATAATCAGATTTATCTGTGTATGCGCAAAAGCTACGTCCATAACCAGGATACTATTCATGTAAATATAGGCTATTAGTTCAGGATACTGTTCACGTAAAGGCTATTCATTCTTTATTGGGGTCGGAATAATACTTAAGGAGAACAATAGTGGCCTTGCCATTAAGGCCACTAAAAAAATTGGGTGTGTGGTAGGACTTGGGGTTACACAAATACACCCATATTCACTAGACAGATGATGGCTGGAGCAGTTGCAGAGTTACCCCATCCATCTGTGTGTAGTGCACTTCTAATTAGTTCCCATGTCAGGCCATTAACAAAAGTCAAAAGAAACATTTAAGGAATTATTCAAGTGAACGCTTATTGAATTTGATAGAGTATCAATTTCAACCTCAACAGCTAATTTAAACATGCAGTCCAGAGGCTATAGTAATCAATATCTCCTCTCAACCCCCTGTCAATTTGCATACAGGCAGGGCTGCACGGAGAATGATAAAGTCGAGGCAGCAGACTCTTCTCTTTCACTCAACTCTGACGTCACGCTTTCTTCTGCTGTTGCCTCTTCATATGCCTGCCCGAGGCTGACAAACAAGCTTCGCTTCGAAGCCAAAGGCAGAACGCAAACACAACCTCCGGCACTACAGACATGTTACCAACCTGCTGGAGAACAACCAGTGTCCTCCTTTCCAGCTGCTCCTCCCCTTATTAAAAAGGTCCCATGACAAGCACACACACTCACACACACACACACAGACACAGACACACACACACACAGTATATGATAAAATGAGTGTAGTACCACTGTATGACGCTCCATGTTGTTGTTTATTGTTCCATTATTGCTCTCCTTTAGGTTACTGTACTCCTTCTACAGCTACTGATGACCATCAAGTCTGGTGGGTGGTTTGTCATATATGCACACACATACACACACACACACACACACACACGAGAGAGAGAGAGAGAGAGAGAGAGAGAGAGATGAAATAAAATCTGAATGTGTGTATGGCGGCTGATGGACGGATGCCCTCGGCAGGCACAGAGGCAGAGTTCAACCCCAGTTCAAAGCTGTGCCCTCGGTTCACACACACACACACATACACACACACATGCACACGCAGGGACACACACGCACACACACACACTCTCTGTATTCCCTGCCCACATTCTTCCTGTCTCTCAGTAGTAGGTTGAGTGTATGTGTGTTTGTGTATGGGGGAGGGTGGTGAGGTACCAACTTTGTGCCAGCGAAAAAAAGAGATTTAAGTGCAAAAATGGCTGTTTACACACACTCAACTATGAGTTACGTTGACAGAAATGGGACAGGGCCCACATTAGTGAAGTGTGTGTGTCTGTCTGTCTGTCTGTGTTTGCGTGTGTGTGTGTGTGTGTGTCTGTGTCTGTGTCTGCATGTGTGTAAGGGTGTTTGTGTGTGTTGCAGAGATAGAGAGACAGATATGGATGGAAATGTCAATGATGAGAAGGAGAGAGGAGAAACAAACACATACAAACACACACACACACACACACACACACACACAGATAATAACAAATAACTAAAGAATAACGAAAGAAGTTTAAATTGTAGGGGGAAGTGATGAGAGGAGCACAAAAGGGCCAAATAAGGATACAGAATAGGGGTGCCCACACACACACACACACACACACACACACATATCACTCTCACTGCAAACATCCATCTGCTTGTGTCATACACATAGTTAACCACACAAAGCCCTGAGAGTATGTGTGAAAATTTGACTGGTTTTCTTATCTTATCTTATAAAACAAGCCACTGATCATAAGCCGTAATTTGAGAAACTGTGTGTGTGTGTGTGTGGGGGGGGGGGTTTGTGTGTTTGTGTGTGTGTGTGAGTTATAGGCCTATGTAGAGGTCAGGGTGAGGTCTGTGTGTGTTCTGAAGCATCTTGGTCTCTGGGGTAACTATAAGGCAAACAAGGAACACACTTACATGTACTGAAGGTACTCTCACAGGGAGGAACACCCATTTTTTTATTGCACAATCAAGCATATTAACACACACACATACACACAAACACACACACACACACACAAACACACAATAAGACATTTTTGTGTTTGTGCATCAAGGCCTTACACATATATCTGTGTTTTTGTAAGAGAAAATGCAAACACAAAAGCTTGATCTCTCTCACAAACACACACACACACACACACACACACACACACATAGGCACACACAAACACAGATACACACATGCACACACACATACACCACAAATAAACACACACGCACAGGGATGGGAAAAGATCATTGTCACTCTGCACCTGGACAACTATCTTGTAACCATAGAAACTGCCACCTCTGCTCAGACAGCCTTTTCCTCATGCACTTTATATCTGTCCATTTTACATTCCCTAATTTTTTTCCTCTTTTTCCCATTATTGTGTCAGCAGCACTGCCATCCACCGTCAGCTTGAAAGCAAAAGAGTTGAAAGCCACACCAGTAGAGGAAATTTACAGCTTTTTTTGGGACCATGTACTTTTGGGAAGAGACACTCCATACAGAATGTGTGTGTGTGTGTGTGTGTGTGTGTGCACCAAGTGGTGAATGCTACTGTATGAGTAAAAGTATGAGTAAAAGTGATAAAAATGCAAGTGACAGTGCCGAGGGGATAAAAGTGAAAGAGAAAGAAAGAAGAAAGATTTATGAACATCAATCTATTGTAGAACCATGTGATAAAAACACCTTGAACAGCAGAGGCACTAAAATCTTTAGATCAAGCCTAGCCTTCACAGTTCCACATGTGTCCCTGCCTGCATAGCCTACCACGAGAGGACCATAACTCATTAGCACCTAACCCCCTCTGCTTCAAATACATCTCTACTAGCCTAACCTAGCTCAGCACAAGAGGAAAAGAAGCTCATTAGTTCATTAGCATAAGACTCAGGCTAGCTACAGATGGGTGTTAGCGACAGCTCCAAAGCTGCTTCTGCTGCCGTTGCTTTGTGTGACTGTCTGTTGGAATTATTTGCTTTTCTTTCTCACCCTCTCTCTCTCTCTCTCTCTCTCTTGTTTCTCGTGGCTGTTTGCTTATTTATGAGGGTTTCCAATTTGCCTCAGCAAGTCACTCTCAAGACATCCATCTGTATGGAGCCATTAGAATGAGAAGAAAAGGCCTTGAGTGAAATTAATCACATCACTTGTAGTTCCACGGCTTTCTCTCTCGATCTCTATTTCATAGCAATATAGCTAACCACTCTTAAGTTATTTTTTTTTGTCTTTCACAGTCATTCTATTTTTACTCTCTGACTTCTTCCATCTACATGGTTTCTTCTGAACAGCTAAACGTATGATTTGTTATTTTAATGCAAAGAGCCAATTATTCCACCAACCAGCCATTCTCCATCTTCTAATTCAGGAGAGAGACTTCAGCCTCCAGGTAAAACTGTCACATACACACACACACACACACACACACACACACACACACACACACACACACAGGGTGGCTACACAGAGATTCTGGGTTTCACTGGTGTCTGTAGGGCTCTGTTATGACACCCACATTATAACAGTGGGCTCTCTGCTGTGCTTGAATGAGATGAAGGTATCACGTACCACAATGCATCAGTCCTGTGTGACACTTCCATATTTATGACCTGACGCAATTCTTCTCTCGCATCACATCAAAACTAATGTACCGCCACTTTGTAGCCCTTCAGCAATTAACACACACACACACTCTGACTCAGTGGACCTATGTCAGGTCTGGCCCAAATCAGCATCCGAGTTGACTACTAGCTTGTACTGCACACACACACACACACACACACACACACCTACATGCACACACACAACAAGCAAAAAATACTTACAACCTCTTGTTCCCATAACACAGCCCATCCGACACGTGCCCTTTGACTTTATATGCACTTAAACTTCTATTTTGGGCCCTTTGGATGTCTTCACGTGCTATAAATGTTTGAGGGAAGAGCTACCACCAGAAAAATAGCAATACTAAGAAAGACGTAAAAAAACAAACAAACAAACAAACATCAGCACACATAAGCTTCTGCACAGTTATGCTGGGCTCAAACTACAGGATTCTCGGCTGAAACCCCCCCTTACGACAATCGGGGGAACGTTCAGTCCCTAGGAGGATCGTAAACGATTGTCGGCCCAGTTTCCTTTGTCGTGTGCAACGTTCTAAGATAGAATTTTCGGGGTTTCAAGACTGACCGATCGGGAATCGTAGATATCAAACATGTTTGATATTTACGACTGGAAATGGAATGTTGGGCGTTCCAATCATGTAGTGTGTGCGTGTTTACGACTGTAGACAAGATTGTCGGTTATGATTCTCTTTATGTGTGCGGCGCAACCCGAGGTCAAAATCGTGTACGATTTTTAAATTGTGTAGTTTGAGCCCAGCATTAGGGGGTTAAATAAACTGTGCACGTGAAAATGCCTTATGTGAGAGGTCAGAAAATGGGCAAAATGGTTGGAGATAATAGGAAGGCAACAGTCACTCAAATAACCACTCGTTACACCCAAGGAATGCAGAATACAATCTCTTGTTGAAAGTATGCCAAAGAGTCAAGTTCTTAAGTTCTGAAGCCAAAGGGCCCATTTTATGTTCACTTTATTAGGTCAGTTTAACTAGCAAGGTGTACCTATTAAAGTGGTAAGTGAGTGTGAATGAACAACCAAAGTAAAGACTACTCCCGCATTTGAAGAGCCCTGGTGCACATTCTATCGTGGATCTGAGTCAATATCCGGTGGATTGGGCGCTGATTCCTTCTTGCACTCTTAAACTCCTCGTCCTTAAGAGGTAGCGCACTAAGCTGGAGGAGTCAGCCCAGCTTAGACTGCCAAGCCCCAGCCTGAGAGCGCCTAATCGGCTGACTCCAGATCAGCAGCCCTAAGAAGCGTGGCCGGCTTCACTCTGTGGGAGAGCGAGTGCTCATTTGGAGCCGCGGATTTTAGACGTGCTCAGCCAGGAACACCTCCGTTACGCATACACTCCATCTATCCTTCTACCGCTCACCTGCGAACACAACCTCACTCACTCTGTGAGCTGCTGGAAGCAGTCCTGCCACACAGTCCTGGGCATGCTCTCATCATCTGTTCTCTTTATATCTAGATGATATCATAGCTTTTAAAAGTGAAAGTCCTATGATAGATATCTCGTAAAGTGCACATAACAGTGCATTTAACACACGCCACTAAAGAATGCACCTGTTTTGCTAAATAGAACTACTTGCTATTAGGTGTCTGCACAGCATCATAGAAAATCGAGGAGTACCCGGATGTGCGCCATCTTGAGGGTAGACGCTAGCTCACGCAACATTAGGCTAGATAGCCAGAGGATAAGATACAGTACAAAAATTGCAAAAATTGGGGGAAATTATCCATACAGAATAACTGACCTCTCAGATGACTGGAATTATTTACCATCGATATCATACCCAGATATTGTCAACTATCTCGTACTAAGTAGCGCATATACTACTGATGAATTAAAATGCTACAAAGGTTTAAAGGCTTATAACCAAATGGTTTGTGGATGGGTACGAGATATAGTGTCAAAAGAATTTGATGCAAAGGTGATGAAGGTGATAAAGGCAAAGGTAAGTGATAGTATAAAAGAAAAGTAATTTTCATAGGGCACCCAAAGGCTAATATTCACTCACTGCTGGTCATTCATTTACCTGTTAACTGGGCTAGTCTGCTAGCAGCAAGTGCTGTAAATGAAAGTTGTTACACATTTCTTATATCGATGTAACATTTAGAATACCAATCTTATATCTGACTTCTTCGCTGTGTCCATGGTCAATTTGCTCTGAGCGAGTTTACATGTAGTGTAGCACTAGCCAATAACCTAAGTTAGCCTTCTTTCAATCACTTTAGATCGCTTCAGATTGACATACACCAGCTCTCACACAGGTGTAAAATGCCTGCGTCTAAATCACCTACACAGATAGGTTAAGCTGTATGGACTAACACTATGAGTAATCCTTTGGGCAATCAACATAACTACACCATTTACTCACATTTGGCGTTCATTAGCCCCCCTCCTCCTTCGATTGCCTGCTAACCTTAGCCGTCATTAAATCCATTGCTCGAAGTTGTCACTCTCTCTGTGCTTTTTCGTGGAATTGTCTGGTATTACATTTTCACTGGGTGGTCTCAGACTGCCTAATGTCATTAGTACACACACGTAATATCGCCAGTATTCACATAATGATTCACCTTGCTCGCATGCATCAAAGTTTTCTCCCCACTGACACAGCCATGCATCTTGGGATGTTCTGTCCAGTCCAGCCTGCCTGACGTAATGTAGGCTAAGGCACCTTTCACACCACAGTATTGTACCATTTTAGACCGACACAAACACACAAAAAAAACGAAAACAAAGAGAAATCAGGGTTAAAGGGCTACAATCTCATTCTTCTTAATTAGCCTCTGCTCTCAGACCCTCAGACTTCGAGAGGCTCTACCCTCAACATGGCTCCCGCCGCTTTATGACGTCGTATGGGAACACCTAATAGTGACTATTTTGACTATTTTAGAATTTAGTGTTTAGTCCTTCAATTCCTTACCCTAGGTTCTGAAGATGGAATGTTCTTGATTGTCTGATTGCGAATGACCCAAATTGTGAACACCAATGCTAGGGAAGTAGCTTTACTTACTTTGCTATGAGTAAACTGTGACTTGTCCTTGGGAGGGTTCTGCTGGACTGTTTCTGGGTCAATTTAAGGCTTCTGGCCTCAGCTCACTGGCTCTGGCATCTGATCTCAGTCAGCAGAGGCGAGTGCCGTTTCATTCGCTCAGTCTGTGATCACAAGCCATCAGCTAAATGCCAGGAGTGGATCCGCTCCTGTTTTTTTTTTGTTTTTTGTTTTTTTTTGTCCCTTTGTCTGTGTGTGTGTGTGTGTGTGTGAGAGAGAGAGAGTGAGACAGAGAGAGAAAGAGAGATGACATGCATTATTTATTTCTGTGTGTGTGTGTGCATGTGTATGTGGAGAGGAAGGTAGGGGTGCAGAAAAGACTCAGGATGAATGAATAAATGTCTGAATGTGTGTGTGTGTGTGTGTGAGAGAGAGAGAGAGAGAGAGAGAGAGAGAGAGAGAGAAGTGTTCAAGTGATATATAAAAAGTTCACTGTAGATATTTATAAAAGTTCACAGTGGAGCTGGAGAGAGTGAACAGGATAGACTAAAGAGGAGAGATAGAGAGAGTGAAAGTAAGAAAAAGAGAGAGAATGTGATAGAGCAGGAAAGGAAGAGGGTGTGTCTGGCCTACTGCCGACAGGTCTGTCTGATTAATACTGCATGGACTACATTTGTTTCATTGGATCAGTTTGGAGGTATGTCAGAGGGCTACATTTAAGAACAGACACAAGATATGTCTGTGTGTGTGTGTGTGTGTGTGAGAGAGAGAGAGAGAGAGAGAGATAGTGGTACTGTACATAGAGAGAAAGAGCTTGAAGCTGTGTGAGAAAAAGAGACAGAGAGAGAGAAAGAGAGAGAGCATTGTGCGCGGTCAGGCAGAGAAGATCTTACGACCGAGACAGACTGAGAAAGGGATGAAACCAGAAGAAATACATACACACACACTCTCTCTCACACACACACACACACACACACACACACACACACAGAGCGGTCCTGTCATTACAACAAGCTGCTGAGCTGGTGAAAGGGCCTTATCGTGTAAGGCACTGAAATATTTATTTTGCACAACAGGAGCGGACGCTGGTCGCTTGCCCAGCACAATAGCACTGCAGAGCTCAGCAGTAAAACAGAATGAAATGAAGACAGAGAAAAAAAGACATGCACATTAAATGAATAAATTCAAACCATGTGGCAGCAAATGATATAAACTATGTCCAATTCGTTAGTGAATTTTAATGACAAATCAAACCATGATACTTCAAAGGATGCTAATCAGCGTGTTTATCTTCCTCTTTTCCCTTGTCTTCTTCCTCTTCTTCTTTTTCTTCTTCTTCTTCTTCTTCTTCACTGCATACTTGCCCATTCCTCAGCCCCTAGTCTGTGCCCATTGTCTTAGCCAAAAGCTCTTCTCTCCAATGACTTCTTATTAGCGCGCTAAAAATAGCTCAGTGAGTTCTGTGAGCGGAGCTGTTAGCGTTAGAGGAAGCCACATTGAGCTGCCTGGGAGCCTGCGTTTGCAGCGAGGGGAGAGAGAAAGAAGGAGAGCAGCTCGGTCAGATGCAGAGACGCTGTCTGATCAAAGCCGAAGCAGCGAACATTGTCATGTGCGTGTGTGTGTGTGAAAAAGGGAGATGTGTGTGTACAGTATGTGTTTAGAGAGAAAGTGTGTGTGTGTGTGTGTGTGTGTGTGTGTGGGTTTTTAAGTGTGCTCTGTGAGGGCCTATGGAGAGGGTCTTAGGTAATGACTTCTTTATGTCAACGCAGCAGGGTGTTAGAGCCGACTTCAGCGTTTCTCTGTTGTTCTTTTAAGCGGTGTGTTTTTGGTCTCTCTCTCTCTCTCTCCCCCCAGGACTCTCTTGCTCTGTCCATTCCTTTGATTTACCCCCCCCCCCCCCCCCCCCGCCCCCCCGTCCTTTCCTAAACTCCCTTCACCCCCATCTTTTTCTCCTCTTTTTTCTATTTCCCTCATTTTTTCTACTCATTCGCTATTTAATGTTTTTTCTCTCCATCCATCTCTCTATTTCACCTTATTTTCCACATTCTCATTTCTCTCTTTTTAAGTACCTTCTAAAGCACCTGACCTCTTAGCCTATGAAGACGTAACCTAGCTTCATGCTTCAGTTGCTGTTTGGCAGGGCCAATCACATTGCTTTATCCTCATAGAGGAACGCCTAGTTATACCCTGGCAGTAGCTTATCAGGCAAATAATGCTTGCAAAGACAGCCTGAAAGAATACCGCTACCTCTGCCCCCTGACCTGGTGGACTCACCCATTCTCGGCCATTGACTACAGTATGTCTTGATGTTATAGTCTGGATTGTCAGGCTACCAACCTCTCCTTTTCGGCTCCATCCTCTTTTCCTCTTCCCTTCATGTATTTCTTATTCCCTATTTTCTTTCCCTTTCCCCCCTTTTTTTCTACATTCCCTTTTATCACTTTTTCCTCTTCTCCGACCTTTTCTACCATTTTCTACTCTACCCAACTGTCCTACCCATTTATACATCATATATTCTATCTTCATTCATGTCTCTTCTCTTCTCTCTATTCTATGCACATTCCATCTCTCTCCATCTGCCCTCCCTCTCTTCCCCTTCCTCTATCTCTCTCTTCCTCTTGTATTTCCTCCTTTCCCCTCCTCACCCTAATTATTATTTAAGTAGCCTTCTCTTCCACAGAGAGTGTGTCAGGCCGTTCTCCTGGATTCTTATAGGCCTTTAGTATGCTAATCACACATTCTCTCTTAAGTGCTGCTAATATACCCCTCATATATTCATCATGATCTTTCTTTAGCAATTATTCCTCTTTTATTATAAAACTCAGGGGTACAAATCCCCTAAAATACCTCACTGTAAGTGCCTGTGCATATGTCTGGGTGTGTGTGTATGTGTGTGTGAATGTGTGTGTGTGAGTAAGAAAGAGAGAAAGATACAGTATATGTGTGTAGATTTCTCCCTCTGAGTGCACATGTTTTTGATCATGTCTGTCTGTTAGTGTGTGTATGAGAGAGAGAGAGAGGAAAAGACAGTGAGAAAGAGAGAGTATGTCTATATGT
>JAGFZM010002881.1:13477-27945 GCA_017657215.1 Limnothrissa miodon | reverse complement strand
ACACACACAAGCATTTTTCCCATGTAATTCAATGAGGAGGCCCCCCCACCCCATGCATTTCTATGGGAAAAAAACGACAAGAAAATGAGGGATAACGGGGGGGCGACAAGAGATATCAAAAAGATGAATGTAAGCACACCGATCGAGATCAGGCCGGATGTGTCAGAGTTGGAACGGTGTCTCTAACTCGAAAGCCCTAGGAGGAGTAGCGGTCTAAAAATCCGGCGGAATAAGAATAAGAATAAGAAACTTGCGAAGAACAATAGATGGCTTGCCATACTATGGCAAGCCACCTAATAATAATAATAATACCGAAGAACAATAGATGGCTTGCCATACTATGGCAAGCCACCTAATAAGAAACTTGCGAAGAACAATACTGGCCTTGCCACCACTAGGTGGCAAGTCCACAATAAGAATAAGAATAAGAATAAGAAACTTGCGAAGAACAATAGATGGCTTGCCATACTATGGCAAGCCACCTAATAAGAATAAGAATAAGAAACTTGCGAAGAACAATACTGGCCTTGCCACCTCTAGGTGGCAAATCCACAATAAGAATAAGAATAAGAAACTTGCGAAGAACAATACTGGCCTTGCCACCACTAGGTGGCAAGTCCACAACTAGAAAGAGTAATTCCAAGGAATTACGTTTGCATGGTGACATGCAAGTAAAATTGAGAAGAGGAGACAGTATAATTATGCTACTGGAAGCTAGCTTGATAGTAGATGTATTATAGTAAGTATGTTAATTCAGAGTGGACACACAACTTCCAAAGAATAGTCAAAGAAAAGGCTACTGAATTTAACATCAGGTCAGCCAGAAAAGATTAAAAAAAAAATCAGGGTCTGACTTGAGAAGACTTTCAGCAGATAAGGAAGAGTGAGGATCTAACCTCCAATCTTCTGATTACAAGCCAGATCGTTTAGCAAAGGCCAAATCAAACCAGTTGACCAGGCTGAAAGAAAAAAAAAAAATTTTCTCAAACTAATTTTCCACAACCATAGCGAGTATGAAGCCTCCCCACCAGTTACACATTCGGTAACAGACATTTGCCTCAGGGTGAATCACCCTACTGGAGGCGGGGCTTTCCCATTAACCCATTAGCCCAGGTGAACCACAGATTTTAACGAGGCACCTGTCGTAAATTAAGGCAATTAGCTGGAGAGGCTGGTTTTGCTGACTCCAGAAGAAGTCAAGAGAAATTAAGGACACCTCAATAGTACCAGGTTAAGCGAGATTCAAACAGACACAGTTAAGGTGTCTGTTTATTGTCAGTTGTTGTCAACCTATGGTTGATGGCCTTATTCAAGGGCAAGTCACAAGTAGCCCAGGTCACAAGTAGCCCAGCTCAAGTTGACAATTTAACAAGGCAATTTTGCTGTCAACCAATTTAGAGACAGTCTATTCAAAGGAATGGTTCAACTTAGGGTTAAATGCCTTGTTTAAGAACACTGATGAAGCTAGACACAAAGAGGAACAAAAAAAGTCGAGTCACAAGTATGGATTCCCACAGTAAGGGTTGGGGGTTGTACTGTAGGCGGGGTTGGTGTAGATGTTAAATTGTTATAATTTTAAAACTAAAATAAAACAATCTTGCATAGCACACACCACACGAGTGCAGTTGCAGTATTTAATAGTCAATAGTTTGCTTTCAGCAACCTATGGTTAATTGTCTTATTCAAGGGCATATTTAGACAAAGCCACAAGTAGCCCAGGTGAAACACACAGGTTAATGAGCCAACCAGTTGAATCGACACATTAACATTAAGGTAGTTCTCTTCGGTATAGGCACCTGCCATAAATTAAGGCAATTGGCTGGAGAGGCTGGTTTAGCTGAATGCTAAAAATAGACAGTCACAGTGGTAAAACTCAAGTCAACACAGAGTTAAGTTGTCTGTTTATTGTCAGTTTCACAAACACTCACACACCAGTGAAGAGAACACCATGCAAAAGGCAGCCAAGAGAAATTTAGGACACTTCTCTCATTCCAGGTTAAGTGAGATTCGAACTCACAACCTTGTGATCTCAAACCAGTTCCTCTACCCACTCAGCTTTGCTCTTGAAGTCTGGTTAGTTCAGCCCAGCCCAGAAAGAGTTGTAGCTAGACCAAGGTTTTTAAAGTTAAATAACTTAAAAAGTAAAAGTAAATGTTAAAAAATACATTGCACACATCACACGAGTGGTGGCTACACAATACAGTTCAAAGTAAGTTGCTAGGTTCAGCGGTTCAGGCTGTATTAAGTGTCAAAGATCCCATAGACTTCATCTATAAAAAATAATAAGAAGAACAGGATAACAATAGTTTGCATGTCACCATGCAAACTAATAATAATAATACCGAAGAACAATACTGGCTTGCCATACTTTGTATGGCAAGCCACAATAATAATAATAATACCGAAGAACAATACTGGCTTGCCATACTTTGTATGGCAAGCCACAACTACTAAGTGAATCCTGAACTAGCCAGGAGGAACACGAAGAGCCTATCAGAGCTAACTAGTAAGCTTTTCATATGCCTTGCTAGTTCAGACTTCACTTTGTAATGTACTTGTACTTTGTCATATTGTTTTGTTTTCGTATAGGTTGGGCAGTTGTGATCCAGGCTCTGCTAGCATCCAGATAATGAAAGCCAATTGGTCAGTGAAATGTAGGATCATGTGGATCTCTTCAGGCCTCTATTCATTCATGACTCGCAACGAGAGCACCCCCTTGAGTGTAGTACCACCAAAAAAAAAGTGTTCTGACACTGTAGGTTCTCCTTCTATTAAAATTCCCTGGTACTGGTTTCCCTGGTACTTGGATGTCTTTAGACACTGTAACGGTGCTCGATAATAATGTTCAATAAATAATATACATGTGAGGCTTTACAGTATCCATTTATATAAACCACCTAATCAATCAAAAGCTATGTCTCTTATTTCCCCAGACATATTACACACATTACAGTTTTTCTCAGTCGCTTTGGTGCGTTTTACATATCACTATTAACATTTGCACAGCAGTTAGTGCATTTCTCAAAACTACTAGCGCAAACTGCAAAACCTAGTGGATAGCCTGCAAAAGCACGTAATTTCCTCTAAATGGATAATCCATTCCTCAAAAGCAAATATTCATGTCAATAAAACTGTCAGTGCCATCAAAATGAAAAGTACTGACATCAATACGGTTATGACCGTTTATTCTGTCAGTGTTTTCCAATGCATAAAAAGGTCAGAACTCAGAGACACTACCTAAAAATGCTCAGGACAGAACTATACTCTACTCATTTGAAATTTACAGTAAAGTTAGGCATTGCCATAGTTAGGGGAGTAAGTGACTACAAGGGGTAAAAAAAATCATTGGGAATCTGCCTATGTACTGTATTTGTCCTCTTCTGCCTCTTCGCCTTCCCCCCTGCATCCTCACCAAGGATGCTGAACTTTCATATCTGTGATATAAAATTGTAGAAATGGTACACAGTATGTCCTGCTCAGCTCATACTATGTAGTGTACTTGCCAATTGAGGGTTCATGGGATTCATCCATGAGTGACTGTGAACAAGTGGCTTGTCTTTGGTTACAACTACAGTAGTACTTCACACACCTCCTTGTGAATGAAAGCTGAAGTTCACCTGAGACACTTCAACTTAGGAGACATTTCAGGGGAAAAAATCATAAAAAAGGTATACAAATTGCTTGACAGACAGCTAATATTTGACATTTTATAACGAGTTCAACAATTTTGTATGTAATGACTCAAACAATGAAAGTAAGACTATTATTTTTATTGAGAATGACTATTTAGCATCCATAAGTAATTATAAGTAAAAAATAATTTTGACTGACATGACATAAGCAATATGGAAATATTACAGTTTTTCTCCGTCGCTTTGCTGCGTTTCTCACATCACTATTAACATTTGCACAGCAGTTAGTGCATTTCTCAAAACAATTAGTGCAAACTGCAAAACCTAGTGGATAGCCTGCAAAAGCACGTAATTTGCTCAAAATGGATAATCCATTCCTCAAAAGCAAATATTCATGTCAATAAAACTGTCAGTGCCATCAAAATGAAAAGTATTGACACTATCTTTATGAACAAAGTCAAATGGTTTTGGTTTTGTCATTTTCATTATGACAGTTTATTCTGTCACTGTTTTCCAATGCATAAAAAGGTCAGAACTCAGTGACACTACCTAAAAATGCTCAGGACAGAACTACATTCTACTTGTCACTTGATATTTACATGAACAAGTGGCTTGTCTTTGGTTACAACTACAGTAATACTACAGTTTGTTCAGAGGAAGGAGAAACTGCTAAAATTATGTGCACAAATAACTAATAGTTATGAGAATTTTAATTCTGATCTGAGAAATGCACTAAAGCGACTGAGAAAAACTGTAATACACATAATCATATCATTGCGAACGTCTTGTTATCCTCTAGAGCGCTTCAATAATTTGAGGATGTTAAACGGTGCAGAGCAAACATTCCGGTGTCTTCATGCTAAATGAAACAAGACCTACATACCTGTGACCCAGAGAGCCTTCACATCACTGAATTCCGTGTGATAGATTGGTTCTCCCCCCTCTGCTCTGCACACATAAAGCCCAGTGTGTTTAAGATCAGCAGAACTGAGAGTGTAGGAGCCTCCAGCTCCTCTGCTGCTGTCTGGGAGGAGCTCCGCTGAGTAACTGTTGCCATTGTGGCTGACATGACCTCTGAAGGAACACATTCGTTTGTAGGGATCTGCTCTGTACCAGAGGAATGTCCAGTTGAAGGAGGTGTCTCTAACCTCACAGGTCAGAGTTACTGAGTCTCCTTCAGCTAGCCAACTGTGTGGAAAAACTCTGAGAAGTGACTGTGGTTTCCCTGTGAATAAAAAGAAAACAAGGTTTGGAGAAAGTCTCATTGCCTAGTTCAAGAAATGTTTGCTATTCCTTAATTACCCTGGCCCTCATTTATGAAATAAACATGTAATGATGCCCACTAGTGGTAACCATGTTAGCTGAGTAGCCCCACAAGTAAAACTTTTAGCAAACATTATCTAAATTAGCTAATTACAACGTGATTTATTATTGCTACCATTAACAAGTATGCTACTGCTTCTAGTCGTTTTTAAAGCAATTACAATATCCCAGATAGCAAGCAGACGTTGGCCCAACGTTGGCAAATGTTGGCAAGCGTCAGCAGCGTTGGTGTTGGAATTCCAATGTTGGGCCAACGCTGAACCAACCTCAGACAACCAACCAATTTATATCAGTGCAAACTGGTTGGGGAGCCGATGTTGGATCAACGTTGGCCCAACGTTGGCATTCCGCTTTAAGTTGGTTGAACAGTTGACGTTGGGTCAATGTTGGGCCAACGTTGGAAGTCCACTCTTTTGGTAAAATAGTTGACGTTGGGTCAATGTTGGCCCAACGTTGGAACTCCACTCTTTTGGTAAAATAGTTGACGTTGGGTCAGTGTTGGCCCAACGTTGGAATTGCTGCATTTCTACAGTATATTTTTAGAATCTCTGCAATATCACTTTGCATAATTGTTAATATTCAGGTGGGCACAAATGCTTCACAATCTTAATTACAAACAACAAAATACTTGTTGATGAAAAGTAGGGTTGCAAAGGGGTGGAAAATTTCCGGTAAATTTCTGGAAACTTTCCATGGAAACTTTAGCTTGGGAATTTTAGAAATATTCAAAAGTGGAAATTTGTGGAATTTATGGGAATTAACTGAAAATTTTGGATGATTTTAAGAATCATAGACCATATGACTCATATACCAACGACATATTTTGTCATAAGAAGACATTTTTGCAAAAAATACAATTAAATACAAAATTACAAAAAATACAAATACAAAATACAATTAAAATAAAAATATAGCATTTTTCTGTTAAATAAGAAAAATATGTAGATTGTAAACTGAACAAATGGAAAGGGCTATCAAAACATTTAAATGATGTATGAAATCCGGTGTGGCTATGCAAAACTGTTTAGCAGGACGCTGAAGAAACAGAACATTTTGTGCTATCTAGCACCATGATAAGCTAACTTCTTTAATACAAAGGTGCTAGCTAGCTTACCTTTAACTATCTATATGTCCCTGACCTTTAGTTGAGATAATTTCAATTTTTTTCCAATTTATTCCCGTTAATTCCCATAAATTCCTGTTAATTCCCATGGAAAGTTTCCAACTTTGAAAATTCCCGGAATTTTGCAACCCTAAAGTAACAAATACCAATTGTACATTTTACATTGTACATTTTTTAAACACAAATGCTCAGAAGAAACACAAAAAAATTTGAACAGCATAAGTCTTTATTTCTTAAAGTTTAATGTTACACATCATTTTAGATTATGTAATATTACAGTAGCCACACTGTAGTTGTATAAAGTTATTGCTAAATTGTTCCAACTTCCTGTTTTTGCATTTTCTACAGTCTGATCAATAGGGGGGATAATTGAACTTACAGTTAACACAAGGGAATTTTATCTTATATGTTAAATCCTTCTGAAAAATGGACAGAAACAATGACCATAATAATCTATTCAAACAGTGTGAATTTTAATTGATTTTTAAAGGGCTATTTAACCACTCTATTCCAAAAAAGGACACAATGACCAACCTAAGATTGATGGGCAAGCTGATGATGGGTAAACTGTCTGTAACCAAGTAGAAATAACATTCAAGTGTTTGGAATACACAAAAAACAACCAACATCTAATTTTGTCCAATTCTGCAATAATGTAACCAGTGAAGGACTTGCATATGTATTTCAGAGGGCTACAATTTGATGAAACTGAGATGGTGATCAACATTAACCATAAAGAGAGCAGTTCCTTTTGCTAGTTGTCCACAGCTGAGGTGTGGTTTCTCTTCAAAACCTTTAGTGAAAACATTAAACAAGACAAACAAGAAAAATTAGCCCTCCTCTCCTCTAGACCCAATAAGTACACAGTTGGGTGGATTACAAAGTGATTTTCGAATTTGATTGTCCAAAACTTTGTTGTGCCAAACCTTCTTCATTTAAAAAGCATATAGTGATCTTGAATAACAGAACTAAGGGTCAAATAACAACTTTGACCCTAAAAAAGGTCAAGATTTGTAATCTAAAAAAGATCTAAGATCTATGTACAATGTGCATGTATTTCTAATGGTTGTGGTGAGTAGTCTTATGTTGGGCTACTCATAAACTGACACAGACACAAAGTGAGCTAGTTAGTTATTCAGCCATGGTATTAAGATAAATTAGTCACTAATAAAATCTGTTTTTCAATTATGTACACTTTGCTAAATGCACAGACAACCAACAGATGCTTGTCATATCAACACACTGATGTTGGCATGATTACCTACCCAGTTTGAGGTCACCATGTGCCAGTAGAAAAAAACAAACCATACCAAATACTGAACCTGCAACTAACACTAAGTGAATGGGGGCATAGTAACCTACTCTCATGTTTCATTTTACTGTGCATCGTCTATTAACATTAGTTATGGGTTTGTTTTTTGGTCTACATGTTGCATCAAATTTTCTGGTTATTTTTCCTACTGACAGCATTCAGTGACCTTAAACAACAAGGCTATGGATAAACAAGGCTATTGATTACACCAGAAAATGAACAAGGCCTACTTAATTAACTTACCCCGCAAGTGTTCCCTCACTGCTCTGGGCATGGACTACTTCAGGGCGAAGAATGGAGGACTAAATGACGACAGATCCCCATCACCTACAGTCAAGCACAGATCAGGTAAGTGTGTGTGAGAATTGGGTAGATGGAGAGAGTAGGCAAACTTGGCAATGCAAAATATAGGCATAACCTAAAGTTACTATGGCAAATGTATGCACACAAATTGGCAACATATACAGCTGTGAAGTTGAATGACATAGTACTGAATGTTAGGCTGTAATGACGGCCTGTAAATTAATCTCTATCACTTAAAAAATTATTAAAAAAACAGCAGCTTACTTTCTAAGACATGGCTTGTGGCAAATCCTAGACGTCACAGTAGTTAGGTATTAGCACGCGAGTATTTTCAACGGACAAAATCTAGAAGACCGGTCAGACGTTATTTTTTATACATAAAAATGTAAGAAGTCCACATTTAGTCAAGGTAAGACTCAACACATAGCAAATTCATTTCATTAGACTGAATCTGCGTCGTGTCGTAGTGCAAACTAACGTTAACAAGCGGATTCAGTCATCACTCAATCAATTACCGTTATCAAACGACAGCTAACTAGCCTAGCCAGCTAGCTTGGATCAAGTTGTGATGAACAATCATTCCTCGGCCTCTTGTTGTTTATCGCTAAAATTAAACACGACCGAAAGAAAAAAAACATTGCGACGGTATGTTTAAAAAAGCACAGATGCGGTAATAGCAGTTTAACAATGTTGAACAGTAACTTACCTTGAAGCTGCAGACACCAGTTGTCACAATCAAATGTCCGATATACCTTGAACAGCGTGACGTAGAGGACTGGTGTAACTTAACGTTAGTAGTGCCCCAGCAGAATTACTTTTAACTTCTTAAGCGAATGTTTGGTGCTCATGTACACACATTACATGTTTGGTGCTCATGTACAAATATGATAGGTGATCTGTATGACTGATGGGCGTCTTTTTTTCTCTTTCCAGGCAAAAAAACAGTGCTGCAAGAGAGCCACAGCAGCAGGAGCAACAACGCAGAAGACAACAGCTTGAACGAATTCGACCAAACCTGCAGACTCTTAATTATTCAGTTTGTTTATCCATTTACTCATTCGTTTGTAACCCTTAATAAAAAGGTAAATTATTGCCTATGGCTTGTCATTCAATTCCTTAGGCTAGGCTATCTGAGCAACAAAATTAACCCTGTAAAGTCGAACTGTAAAGTTTAATATTTTAATAAAATTTGACTAAAGTTGGCAATTGGATATAAGCCAACGTTTTGCCAACTTGAATATATCATTATGACATAATACATTTATGGATTATGATGCCATGCAGACCCACGTTCTCTCATCCCTTTTACAACTTTGGCCCAACATTTCCCCGACGGCCAAAAAGGCATTGGCCCAATGTTGGCGACCAACGTCAGCCCAACGTCTGAGACGCCGTTGGGCCAACACCTGCATGCTAAATTTATTACAGATTTCTTGATTATGTAGGTTATGTATCTAAATGCAGCACCATCGCATCAAAAACCTTCAACTAATACAAAATGCTGCAGCACGAGCACTCACAAGGACAAAAAAATATGAACATATCACACCTGTCCTTGCTTCCTTACATTGGCTTCCTGATAAAAGCCGAATTGATTTTAAAATACTTCTCCTAACATATAAAGCCCTTAATGGCCTTGCTCCAGCATATATTAAAGACTTACTTGTTCCCTACCACCCTTCTAGACCCCTAAGGTCACAGAATGCTGGTCTCCTAGTAATTCCTAGAATATCAAAATCAACAATGGGCGGAAGAGCTTTCTGCCATCGTGCGCCTGTCCTGTGGAACAAACTCCCTTCTAACATTCGTCAAGCGGACACTCTCAACACCTTTAAGTCTAGACTCAAAACCTTTCTATTTACTGACCCCTTTAGTTAGGGATGGTGTATGGTAAGCCACATCTCCTCAGGGTTTTATTGGAAAGGACTGCCTCTGCTGTAAGCTCCTGTCCAGGGCTTGGTGGCCACTGACCATTTCCTTTGGTGGTGTTGGCTTGTTATACATCATACCTTAGTTATGCTGCTATAGTTTAATGCCGCCATAATCCACCCATCTGTTAAGCCGTACAATTTTCACTCTGTCTTTCTCCTCCTCTCTTTTCCTCTCCACTTACTTCTCTCTCTTCACTTAGCCGACATCTGTATATGGTTTCACATGCAATATAACTCACATTCTCTGAAATCTGATGGAGACTGTTCTAACTCATCTCCTCTCTGATTTTCCATGCCTTTACCACCCTGCCGTGAGTCATCACTGCCTTCCACTGCCTGCGCCTGCACCTCCTGGGTTCTCCTGGGACCTTCTTCCAACGTGATCCGGCGGCACTCCTGAATGGTCCTCAACCCACTCCACTGTCCATGCCACTGCCTCCCTGCTGAGGGTCACCCCTGCCCTCCACTGCCTGATCCTGCATCTCTGGCTTCCTGGGCGGTCTGCCTTCAGCTCACAGATGACCCTGACATGATTGTTACAGCCTCTAGCTGGCCCCTGGCTTGACTGCGCCTAATGACATGGGACTATATCCTGGGATTCTAATGGGACTCCTATATTACTGTACTTTATTTACCAAAATTTTCTTGTAATATGTATCTAATGGAATAATAGTGGACTACTCACCATCTAAGAGACTGAAAACCTGCCCTAGGCAGTTGGGTTAGCCCCTTGAGCCGTCGGAACTGCCCAAGGTTTCTTCCTCTACCATAACAAGTAAAAACAAAAAACGCTGCGAGGGAGTTTTTCCTTGCCCCTGTTGCTCATTGGGCCTCTTGTGTTAAGCGCTTTGTGACATGCCTTTTGTAAAAATGCGCTATATAAATAAAATTGAATTGAATTGAATCGCAATGAAATCATTTGAATTCAAATTGTTGTTTGTTATGTTTAAAGCCACTATGTGTAGGATTTATCTTCTATTTATCTTCGTCTTTTAACACCAAGTAATGCATTGATGTCCTGTATAATAAGACGTGTTTGACCTTGTTTTGTTACTTACAGTACTGTTTTAAACTGCACTCTTTTAAAGGTCGTATTTTCGTATTTTCATTAATTTTGTGGTGGTCTCTTGTCTAAAATAATGTAATGAGAGTTGGTTTCAACAAAAAATTTGCTGTGGTTGTCTTGTTTCAAGCTATTTTAGTTAGGTGAAAAGGAGAGCAGGGATAGCTCGAGAAGATTCTTATGAATATTAATGATATGCAAATGCATCGCCTCTGATTGGCTAACAACACTGTGACGCTCCCTCTAGTGGGTCTGTCTGCAGGCAGCCTAACGTTTTCTTGAGGGCGGGTTAACTGCATAGCTAATGTTCAAATTGACGTACATTTATATTTTTTATAATATTATTATATTTTTATAATAATAAATAAATATATTATTATTTATTTCCGATTCGCTCGTTTTTTCCGAATACAGACTACTGGGGGTAGGAGAGCATTTTGAAGTTGAGCATAGAAGTACAACTTGGGCTGACCTATGGTAATGTAAAAACATCAAGTCTTAAACGGTTTATTTTGGAAGCAGACCTTTAAAGAAATAAAGTCCTCTTGGATTGTGTAAAACAATCCGAACACTAACAGATACTGAGTGACTATATGAAACTGTTTTTCCAGCAGAAAAATTTTAAAAAGCGAAAACAAAAAAAGAAAAAACTTCTAAAAACTTCCAAACTTACAGTTAACTGTTACATTGACAGCATTGCTGCGGTGTCCAGACACAGATTCACACCAGTAAACACCTGAATCCCATACGTCAGCACTCCTGATGCTGCATGAGGGTCCAGCTCCTGATCTCCAACCCTGAGGACAGTCTGACCTCTCTTCTCTCCTGGTGGCCCATCTCAGCCTCCATCCAGTAGAGTTGTCCTTCACCTCACAGCTCAGGGAGACAGACTCAGACCGAAACAGCTGAGTTCTGTTGGGTCTGATGACCAGAGAAGATGGAGAAGACGCACCTGAGCCAGAACACAGAAAAAGGATGGGTTAGCTGAAGACTTATGGACTTAAAGCAACACGCCATCATACTTCAGTATTGAAATATGTTCTTCCCCTAACTTAGACGAGTTGATACATACCTGTTTTATCTCTGTGTGTGGACACAATCGTTCTAGTGTGTGCTGCTACTTTCTTAGCATTTAGCTTAACCCAGTTCTTTCAACGTACACCAAACAGCCTTGAAGTTAGAAGCCACCATGCAAATCCACGTCTTTCCTATTTACATGCGGATACTCGAATAGTTATTTAAGATGGTTGTGGTGGCACAAAATAAAACGTAGCAATTTTCTAAGCTGATAATAAGGAGAACTATGTATGGCGGAAGAACACTTGGGAGCCCTTCGCCGTTGGCGCAGTAATATCCTCACTCCTGATAAGTCATCTTCCTCAAGGATGTTACTGTGCTGACTGCAAAGAGCTCCCAAGTGTTCTTCCTTTATTTGCATGGTCCAACCAAAGATGTTTGGAACAATCTCTGGTCAGATCCCCTGTTCATTAATGAATTTCCGTGATTGATGGGTTGGCGACCACTGGTTTAGACGATGGACGAAGATACAGTTGTGTTGTAACTTCATAGTTCCAAATGTTAGTCTATGTTAGTAGCAAACTATATTAGCTAACTACTACTGACTACATTAGTCAAGCCTACATTGTCTATGCATTTACTGTGCAAACAACAGTTAAAAACGACAACAGATAAAATTGAAGCAACAGCTATATACCCACTGTGGTAGCTATGTTAGCATCAGTCATAATAATTGCTATGTGCTCACTAAAGGCCAAACACTTTATAACTATTTCATGGGTTGTGACAGACACTCACAAATCGAAAAAAGCATTGAAAGAACTAACTCACTTGAGACCCAGGCAGCCTCCACATCACTGAATCCTGTCCTATAGGTTGGTTCTCCCCCCTCTGCCCTGCACACATAAAGCCCAGTGTGTTTAAGAGCAGCAGGACTGAGAGTGTAGGAGCCTCCAGCTCCTCTGCTACTGTCTGGGAGGAGCTCCGCTGAGTAACTGTTGCCATTGTGGCGAATGTCTTCTCCAAAGAAACAAGTTCTTCTGGAGGGAACTGCTCTGTACCAGAGGAAGGTCCAGTTGAAGGAGGTGTCTCTGACCTCACAGCTCAGAGTCACTGACTCTCCTTCAGCTGGCCAACTGTGTGGAGACACTTTGAGGATTGGACGTGGTTTACCTGGTGGTGGAAAGTTGATGAAAAGTATCACAAACAGTAACAAAAAATAAAACGTTAGTTTTTCTGCTAATTGATACTTACTCCCTATGGTAATGTTGACAGCATTCCTGTGTTTCACCGCTACAGACTCACACCAGTACACTCCTTCATCCCATATTTCAGCACTCCTGGTGCTGCATGAGGGTCCAGCTCCTGATCTCCAACCCTGAGGACAGTCTGACCTCTCTTCTCTCCTGGTGTCCCATCTCAGCCTCCATCCAGTAGAGTTGTCCTTCACCTCACAGCTCAGGGAGACAGACTCAGATGCAAACAGCCGAGTTCGGTTGGGTCTGATGACCATAGAGGCTGGAGGAGATGCAGCTGAGACAGAACACAGAGAAACGACGGATTAACTGATTTAAAAATATTCCACCTAACACACAAAGCCCTTAATGGCCGTTCTCCACAATATATGAATGGCTTACTTGTTCCTTACCACACACACACACACACACACACACACACACACACACACACACATATTTGACAATTGACAACATATTAGAGACTCTCATCATCTAAACATCTGCACCAAAAGTGGCATTTGGTTCACACTTTTAACTCTGCATTGTTGGGTTTTGGGGTAAAATCTGTGTGCAGGTGGACACACAAAAGTGTGAGACATTTACTTTTTATCAAGGCAGTATGCCCGCAATACAGGACGGAGTTCCTAATTCAGGCCAAAAAGAGAATGTTTAGACATACAGAAATGTCTTGTGCCATGCACGTCGTCTACTACTCTGTCAATGAAGTTGCCCCACAACTGAAAAGTTATGTTAAAGGTGCTCTAAGCGATGTGACACGTTTTTAGGACTAAAACATGTGTTGTTACATACAGCAAACATCTCCTCACAATCTGCTAGCTGCCTGTCCCCTGAACACACTGTAAAAAAACGCGGTCTCTGTAGACAGCCCAGGCTCCACAAACGGCAACATAACACAGTGGGCAAACCTAGCACAACAAACGAAACATAACAGTGTTCCAAGCCAATAAACGACAAGGTTCATGAGTCTTTCGGGAGGCATGGGAGGGAGGGGGAGGAGTAAGCTAACTTATAACGCTTGAACCCTCTCTGGAGCTATCGTCCGTTTTGTTTGACAATACTTCGAACGTCAACAAGAAGTGACGTGAAACAGCATCGCTTAGAGCGCCTTTAAGTCACACTCACAGCCGCCTCAGTTCTATCGGGGCATCAAAAATTCATTGAATGTAGTTTACTCTTTTTTCTCTATTGTCTACTATTCTCAGGATTTGTGTTAATTGTTGAAATGACTCGAAGTAAACTACAGCAGCTAGTGCAAGTTCAAGGTCTATTGGCCAAATTTATGTTTTTGTATTTACACGTTTCTTCCAGTCTGGCACATGCCTTTCACGTCAAGTCTAGTGCCAAAACACCCTTGCACTTTTCTGTCTGCCTCCAGCCTCTCTTGAACCCTCCTGTTTTCCATCTTTTATTTGGTCATGTTTGGGGAGGGGGGTGTTAGATTTGTCTAAGCTGACTGGTACCATGGATGATAATGACTGTGAACAGAAAAGGAGACAACTTTTTTT
>JAGFZM010002881.1:0-13467 GCA_017657215.1 Limnothrissa miodon | reverse complement strand
GGTTACAAGTCCACAAATTCCTTATTGCAGGTACACAAATCCCATGTGCAGCTACGAGTCTCAAATTCTATTTTCAGCTGCTCTCACTTCTGCAACATGCCAACTGAGATATGTGTCTCAAAAGTAATTAGTGTGGTTCAGCGAATCACCTTAAGTCTTTGGGCGGGACTTGTGGGAATTCTGGCCAATCAACAGCCTCTTTTAGTTATTGAGCTACGTTCTGAGGGCAGCACTGCCTGCCATTGGTTCTCTCGCTCGCCCAATCACAGACAGCAGGAGGCGGGACTTTCAGTTTTTCAAATTTAACAAGGTTCGCCATTTTTCTGGACAGCACAACAGCAGACATATATGTATATATCTATGAACAGCAGAATAGAACCAGAGACAGTTGAAACGATCTTTGATTGAACTTCACTGGAGACAACATTTTTCTGGAAATCGTTGCGCTCGAGGTAATTATGTTCATGATGAACTATGTTGTAAAATATCAATATATTAAAGTGTGTTAAAATGAGGTTTGTTACTTAACTGGCTATCTATGCCCTGGCCAAACTAAGCTAACTTCAAGCTAACAGTGAACCTTTCTAAACATTAGGAGATTATTGCAGATTTAGTGCTGTATTTTATAGAGCTCTAAATAAGATTATATTAACATGAGGGAATGAAATGCTGCTCGTTTCTATTAAGTCCCTCTTATTTAATTAAATGTGGATGTAATACGCTAGCTTATAGCATAGTTGTTAGCGCTAGCAATAATAGGATGATGGCTAATGTTACCTTACTTAGTTTAACCTGCCTGGTTTTATGTTCCTGTCATTGCAACTTATAATGTTAAAGTTTGCTTAAAGTAGAGTTTCACAAAAGTTTTCTCTCTTCGCAAGATTTTTTCATCAGCTACAAGCAAAAGACTACCATGACTGTTCTTAGCACAATGTTGCTACATACAGGCTATTCTAATGCTGTTCTTGGAGTATACCACAGTATTTCCCCAGCTCCTAGCTGCATGTTTTAATATTCTGCTAGAGCAACACAGTATTTCCATCTATTCACTTGCTGCAAGGGCAGCTTTGCTGCATATAGGTAATGCTACTGTTAGAGCACCTTGCAGAGCTTTCATGTAACATTCACTGGCTGCTCTGAGAGCACCTCGCAGAGCTTTCATGTAACATTCACTGGCTGGTCTGAGGGCAGCTTTGCATATGTGGTAATGCTGCTCTTGGTGCACCTGAAAGTATAACTTGCCACCATCCACCTCATTAGTTTAGGTTAACTTTGCTCCATACCTTATATCCTAATGCAGCTCTGAGAGCAGCTTGCAGAGCTTTCATGTAACATTCACTGGCTGCTCTGAGAGCAGCTTTGCATATGTGGTAATGCTGCTCTGAGGGCAGCTTGCAGTATGTTCCTCTATAAACTCGCTGCTCATAGGGCAACTTTGCTGTTTGGTAATGCTGCTCTTAGAACAGCTTACCATATCTACTTCTAATGCTGCTAGGGAACTTTTCTGCATGTACAACATGTTATAATATCTAAAACTTAATAGGTCTGCATTTGACTGCCGTAATTATTTTTATTATTGTTAAAAAAATATCCACATGTTGAAGCATATGTTGTTTTCTTGGAATGATTGCTCATGATTGTCTGTACCACTTGCAGATTACGGAGGAGCTTTGGCTCGAGGGCAAACGAAGAAAACTCAGAAAAGGATTCCTGAGTATCCACAGATGTAAAAGTTGTTCATGGGGATAAGGTGGAATTCATGGCGCAATATGTAGAGTAACTACATCAAGCAACAAGTACTTTTTTGGCCCCCAAAACCAAGGTTTTGAACCAGTTCAGAAAACCAAAAACTTTTGATGTTTTGCTAGGATCAGAAATGAAACCAGAAACTTTTGTTTTTATGTTCCAGATCAGAACTGTTAACCAAAATAATGGTAACCGTTTAATAAAGGTTCTTTGATTTCTAATCACAACATAAGTCATGCTCACTTATGGTTGTTCAGTCCACAGAAGAAATGAGACGCTCTCCAGATTATTCAAACTTGTTTGCCAATAAAAACATTTTCTTTGTCTTAATTCTTGTATAATATTTAAATTATGCTTGTCAAAATTAAGTCTGCTGATGACCTAATGTAGCCTATAATGCTTTTTAATGTTTTGAGAGGATTGAGACATTTCATTTCAAATTCATCATGATCAGCCATTGTTTTCGTTAAGACCCACAGCTGACATGGAACGTTATTAACCAGTTCAGGAACTGAATTTTGTTCTAACTGGTTCAGGAACATCAATTTTAGGGTTGAAACGGGAAATGTTAAAATACTGTTTTTGTTCAGAACGAACCAAATGGGGAAAAAATCTGGTTCAAAGCCCTGCCCAAAACTATTGACCCTTTCTGTACCTGCACTGTCAAGAGTTACGGTCAAAACTTTGTGTGTTCAGTTATTGACTGCCTACAGCAGTAAAGCATCTTGAAATAATACAATAAACAGCTTTAACAAATACTATGTTTATTTACATCCAAGAACTTAAATTTAACTTTTCTTTTGCCAAGGTTCTGGCAGTAGTGATGGCAACATGAGGCTTTGTTGAAGCTTTTCACCAAAATGTGTTGCTAAAAGGTTCATTTCATGAGGCCTCACTTAAGTTTCAAATGCTCACTAAGGCCATCTACTGGTGATTAAATAGGAAACAGGAAAGAAATAGCACCATGCTTATTTAAGGAAGTTTCAGGCACTTTACAAATTGTGGTACATTTCTTTAAATACAGGAAATAATATATAATTATATAATTAATAATATATAATTATATGTTTAAATTATAATTGGGAGGGAATTTGACATTTCACCTATGGATATATTTTACAAGTAAATTTAACATAGGACGACATTAAACTACTGATAATATCTTTACACGTTAAGTAACACCGTCTAACCTTTTTAACTTTTGCAATACCACCTTATTGCGAGAAATCTGATCAAAGTACTCCCAAACTTCATCTTCTTGTTCAACTCCATTGTTAGTCTTAGTAATGCACAAGTTGCAATCCACCATAAAAAATAAAAAAAAACACTTCTGAAAAGCTGTCTTCGACCACTATCATTCGAAGTCTCAATACGATCTGGCCATCACTACCAGGGAGTGTCTGTCCACGTGTTCATTCAGCACCCCCTCAACAAGGTCAAGTGAGGACCTGAAAACAAAGTAGACGATGAGACAAGTTACATGATGTACACTACATTTTAGAATTATGTGAACACTACACTATGGAAGCACAACATTATGATGTCACAAGTAGACAGACTAAAAAGGGGAAGGAAAGGGATATCTGTATGCATAGATTACCTAATGTCATCCTCTTTCGCACAGCCTTGATTTCCTCTAAAAGGCAAAAGGAAAAGACAGAATTTAAAATATGCATTTCTGCTGAAGCACTAAATTGGATACATATGGCTGTGGTATTGCCAAAAAGCTATTGCATGCATTGTATGTATGAATGGAGGAACATTTTGGCAAGGGAGGATTAATGTTGAGTCTGGTGTGCAGTATGAAGCAAAGTTATCCGATGAATTGGATGATGGAGAGATGAATAGCAAGATGCAGCATTACCTATATGCAGCAAAGATACCCTCAGAGCAGCCAGTGAAATTTAAATGAAAGCTCTGCAAGCTGCTCTAAGAGCAGCATTAGGATATAAAGTATGGAGCAAAGTTATCCTTAACTAATGAAGTAGATGGTTGAAAGCTACACTGTAAGGTGCTCCAAGAGGAGAATTATCACATATGCAAAGGTGCCCTCAGAGCAGCCAGTGAATGTTACATGAAAGCTCTGCAAGCTGCGCTCAGAAATAAATACTGTGGTATACTCTAAGAACAGCATTAGAATAGCCTATATGTAGCAACATTGTGCTAAGAACAGTCATGGTAGTCTTTTGCTTGTAGCTGATGAAAAAATCTTGCGAAGAGAGAAAACTTTTGTGAAACTCTACTTTAAGCAAACTTTAACATTATAAGTTGCAATGACAGGAACATAAAACCAGGCAGGTTAAACTAAGTAAGGTAACATTAGCCATCATCCTATTATTGCTAGCGCTAACAACTATGCTATAAGCTAGCGTATTACATCCACATTTAATTAAATAAGAGGGACTTAATAGAAACGAGCAGCATTTCATTCCCTCATGTTAATATAATCTTATTTAGAGCTCTATAAAATACAGCACTAAATCTGCAATAATCTCCTAATGTTTAGAAAGGTTCACTGTTAGCTTGAAGTTAGCTTAGTTTGGCCAGGGCATAGATAGCCAGTTAAGTAACAAACCTCATTTTAACACACTTTAATATATTGATATTTTACAACATAGTTCATCATGAACATAATTACCTCGAGCGCAACGATTTCCAGAAAAATGTTGTCTCCAGTGAAGTTCAATCAAAGATCGTTTCAACTGTCTCTGGTTCTATTCTGCTGTTCATAGATATATACATATATGTCTGCTGTTGTGCTGTCCAGAAAAATGGCGAACCTTGTTAAATTTGAAAAACTGAAAGTCCCGCCTCCTGCTGTCTGTGATTGGGCGAGCGAGAGAACCAATGGCAGGCAGTGCTGCCCTCAGAACGTAGCTCAATAACTAAAAGAGGCTGTTGATTGGCCAGAATTCCCACAAGTCCCGCCCAAAGACTTAAGGTGATTCGCTGAACCACACTAATTACTTTTGAGACACATATCTCAGTTGGCATGTTGCAGAAGTGAGAGCAGCTGAAAATAGAATTTGAGACTCGTAGCTGCACATGGGATTTGTGTACCTGCAATAAGGAATTTGTGGACTTGTAACCTCTATGTTGTATTTGCAGGGCAGAAAAAAAAAACTCTGCAACTTCAGATTTCATGATACACATTTGTGACTTTTGTGTACAAGTGCACGAGACTTTTGACACAGATTTACTGCTGTGATAGTAGCAAAACTTTGAACGTAGGAAACCTTTCATTTGAGAGGTGTAGCATGGGATTTGTGTACTTGCAAAAAGGAATTTGTGAACTTGTAACCGCAATGTTGTATTTGCAGGGCAGAAAAAAAAACCCTGCAACTTCAGATTTCATGATACACATTTGTGACGTTCTTGTACAAGTGCAAAAATTCTATGTACAAGTGCACAAGACTTTTGACACAGATTTACTGCTGTGATAGTAGCAAAACCTTGAGCGTAGGAAACCTTTCATTTGAGAGGTGTAGCATGGGATTTGTGTACCTGCAATAAGGAATTTGTGAACTTGTAACCTCAATGTTGTATTTGCAAGGCAGAAAAAAAACTCTGCAACTTCAGATTTCATGATACACATTTGTGACTTTCGTGTACAAGTGCACAAATTCTATGTACAAGTGCACAAGACTTTTGACACAGAAATACCTTCATAAGTTAAAATCCATCCCATTTCCACCATATAAATCAGTATGAAAATGCTCAAGTTACTTATTTATTGTGAAATTGCTAAACAAAATCAACACCCAATAATGAATAAATGAATAAATAATAGTATTTTCAGGTTCTCTTTACACAGGTTCATATTAAGGCAACAAAAATGACAATAAAATAAAAACTGCTCATTATTATTACTTAAAAATCAATATTTATATTAATTTAAAAACAAAACACATGCACTGCATATGCATTACATTTCTCTATCCGTTCAAACTGTGTCAGTTTCAAATCAGTAGTATCACCCTCATACAGATAAACTATTTTCAGGAACCCTTTATACTCCTACATTCATTACATTCATACTCTCTCTTGTCTAGCGGTCACATAATAAAGGCGCAGTCAGAGATCTTCGTGGAAGTTACGTTTGTTCATGTGTTTATACTGTACTCAAACTGTAAGCAAACAAAACAAAAAAGTAAAAAGATCTGATTTTTTTTTTTACAGTCACCCAGGCGAGTAATGAGCTAGTGGATCACTAGTAGTAGACATTATTTTCATGCTAGAAAAAGATTGTTTGTTTACAAACATAACTGACTGTACCTTTAAGGCTCAATGAACAGTGACATTGGTTGTAATTTTCTTTCAGGCAGAAAGCTTATATGCTGCAATGTAATAGAGTGACACCTCTACAATAGAGTCAGCAAACAGAAATTAAAATTGACTAATAGGTTCAAAATTTAAACCAGGGGCCTCATTTATAAAAGTTTGCGGAGATTTCACTCTGAAAGATTTTGTGCGCAAAAAGTTAGAATTTTCGTACGCAAAAAAACAAAACTGATTAATAAAACCTTGCGGCGCAAACATGTACACACTTTTCTCGTTATAAATACGGACTTGCGTTACCTTATACGTTGTGCACGAGCCTCATTCTCCTCCCAAGGTCGTCCCATATTTTACCCAATAAGGTCCATGTTAATCACTCAATGAATATGGTAACTGCTAAAGGTGCCTTCCATAGCCAATCATGACACGGTAAATGTGAAAACAAAACACGATTCAGGAAATGCGAGACCAACCTCCAAAGATCTTCAAGGTCATAAAAAAGTAATGTCAAATTGAAATAACAAAAGTGAGTGGCAGCGTACAACTGATGTTGTCAACAAAGTAAGTTCAGCGCCAAGAACCAAGCACTTACTATGAATATAGAATTTGTTGCATATTTCTCTCATAGGCATGTTACGAATACTACATTACATTTTAAAGTGCTCACATGCAGCCTCTGCGCTGTCCATCCGGCTACTTTATCAATGTGATATTTTATTTTACCATTGGAGGTCACTAAAACACAGTCTAGAACCGAGTCCTATAGGTTTTTTGTCAAGAAAGCTTTGCGGGAGCGTTACGCAAGATAACACGTGTGGTCAAAAGATTGCGGAAACCTGCGAACTTTTTAGCGCATAGAAAATGTTTGTAAATCCCGACTTTTTCGAGACATGTTGCGACCGCAAATTTTACCCTGCTTCACGCAACTTTTTGTTGCGTAAAGGGCTTTATAAATGAGGCCCCAGGTTGGTATCCACTGATTACACAGACGAAAAATGTGCTTATCCTGAGTGTGCAGACTTTTATTTTTAAGATTTATGTCAATTTGTTTATCTAAACAACATACATAACTCATCAGAGCAACATAAGGACACATGGCTTTATCTATAAAATGACATAATAATAATAATAATAATAATAATAATAATTTGTTAAACCTGTCGCTGCCATGCATTCATTGTCGACTTCCAAGTTATAAGTAAAATCTGTGGCTCATGCACGCGCTATAATAAAGAGTGATTTGGCCGTAGTGCTGAATACCCGAAAAAACTGGAAATAGGAAATTCCACTAAATGAACATTGTTCACCACCAATCACTCGAGTCACACCATCCCAGTCTGAGTCAAGTCGAGTCTTTGAGGGCAAGTTGAAAGTCAAGTCAAGTCAAGTCTTGTCAGTTTGTGCGACTTAAGTCCCCATGTCTACCCTATTCCGCCACAGCACAAGAGGTAGTCTGGGCTTTGAAAACCCAAATGACAGAAAACATTAACTCTCTGGGAGACTGTGGTCCATCTGAAAACTTTTTGTCCTAGAAACATATAAATGATACCACTAGAACCCTTAAATCTTCTTGTTTTCAAATAAATATATGCAAAGATATCTGTAGTTAGATGAAATATTTAAAAATGTCACAATGTACCAGACTGTCTTAGACTGTCTGAATGGCCCTGGACTCCAGAGGGTAAAACATCAAGGTCTAATCCATTGTCAATGTCTCATCCAGTGTAAAAAACATGTTAATCATGCTACTTGAGTCTGCCATGTTGGGAGTGTTTGTGTACTAAAGACAAAGTCATCGCCAGGAGGAGATAGGAAACGGCGAGACAAGAAGGATAAGGAGGAGAGAGAAAGAATCTTGTCATCACAGACATCACAGCTCTTTGCTGCATTTCTGCAAAACTTTTATTCTCACGTCAAAAAGGTTCTTTACCCTGTCCATGTTGTCATCTTACCATATGGAGAAGTGTGGGTGGGTGTTAAAGGTAGGGTCTACGATTCTGAAAATCACTTGAGCCTCTGAGACAGATTTGAAAAAAGCATCCCGCCCCCCCCAAATCTAATCCCTCCCCTCAGTGTACAACGATTTGTTCACGAAAAAGGGGGGGGGGGGGGGGGGGGGGGGGGGGGGGGGGGGGAGCAGCAGATTGCAGTTTGATAGATGCGTCAGAATCCAATCATACTGAACAGTCCGTGTGTTTTTCCTGGATTGTTCATTCTAGAGGCCACTAAAACTTTTAATTTTTGTGTCAAAATTTTTAATTAATTGGTTGTAATGGGGGTGTGATGAGTATTTCAAGCAATATGTTAAAAAGTGCATGCTCCAAAAATCGTAAATCCTACCTTTAAAGCACACTGTAAAAGGCAGGAAAGAGGAGCAGTTTTAGTTGCATGCAGCATTATCAGTGCATTGAGTCTTAGAGATGGGTCAAATCTGTATGTGTGTTGAGCTGTCATGTTGTGTTTGGGTCTCTGATGACACGTCCACCGCCACTGGGGCGGCCTCGCAGTCGCCGCCTGTCTCACCGCGAGCGTACATGAGCACGAGTGTGACGGTGGCGAAGGTGGCGGCGTTGACGGGAAACGCTCGCAGCAGCGTGGAGGTGAGGCCTCGCGTGAACACCATCCAGCCCTCGTTGGCCACACTCTTCCGCACGCAGTCCATGATGCTGCTGTAGCGGTACACGCCCCCAACGCCGTCCGCCTGCAGACGGGACTTGATCACGTCCACAGGGTACGTGGACAGCCAACAGGTCACGCCCGACATTCCGCCTGCGAACAGTAGTTTGGGAATGATGTAGGGGTCGCCGGGCTCACAGCTCATCCAGCGTGTCAGCTGGTCATAGGTAAAGAAGTACACACCGAAACACGGCGTTTCACGTAAGAGGGTGGTGACCATGCCCCGGTTGACGCCCCGGATGCCCTCGCGCTTGTAGATGCGTGCCAGGCAGTCCAGCGAGTTCTTGTAGAGCTTCTTGGCGGACTTCTTCTTCTCGCCTGTGCCCTGCATCTGCATGCGCGTCTTGGCCAGTTCCATCGGACAGCAGATCACGCACTGGATGGCCCCTGCGGTCGACCCCGCCAGGAACTGGTTCATGGGTGTGTCGCGACCCAGAAAGCGCATGGCGTTGCCCTGGACACCAAACACGATGGCGTTGATGAACGCCAAACCCATCATGGGGGAGCCTATGCCTTTGTACAGTCCCAGCATCTGAGGATAGATTAATCAGTCAGTTTAAAATACTCATTAATTATCATCGTCAGGCTTATACATTAACAGTCAACTTTAAGAGATTCTGCATGATTTTTGGCTCAAATTGTAAGCATCTCTGTCATCTCATCCCCTTAATACATTGTGAAAAAAAACTGTCTTGAAAGCCAACACAGGGGCTGTAATCCTCAAACAAACATAAAACCACCAAACCACGACATTCAAGTAACAAACTCAGTATAAAGTATGATGTGGTGAGGTGCTAGGTGAGGCAAGGCACTGCAGTAAAGTAGGGAGGCTAGAGCTAAATACTAAATCTTTGGCAGTGCTAATGAAGTAGACAGTAAAACCAATTAAATAAATAAATAATGAAATATACATACATTAATAAATAATTAAATATACATAAATAAATTAAATATAGGCACAACAGTGTACAATATACATACTAATAAATACTAGTATTAGTATAAATACTAATACTAATGCTGGGCTGTGAATGTGGGCCAGCTACTTACACACTATTCAAGATGTCCATAAGTGTCTGAAGTCACTCTCGTGACTACATTTGATTTGAAATCGTTAAAACTACTGCATTTACATTGCCAATTTCAATTTTATTTGGCCAAATGAGTACATTAATATCAATCTGATATATTCCTACTTTTATAGTTTACTGTTTACATAAACCTAACATAGACCCTTCTTACAACTTTATATATAGACCATAGACTGTATAATCTATGATATAGACCAATAAACCTTTATTATTATAACTCAAGCAGCAGCTTACGGTGTATCACTGAGAAAGCTCTAAATCCATCCAATTCAAATTTGGTGCATATTATTTAATCAAATCAACCCGAGTGGTTACCGTGGAGATAAAACCCTCTTCATAAACCGTCTCTGGTAAAACTCACCGACTCCTGGCGTATGATGGTTTGGAAACAGTGGAAGGTTCCTCTATAGAGAGGCTTCTCCGCACTCTGCACCTGTAGTCGAACCTGTGGGGACAGACAGGGACAAGAGCACTGAGACAACCATGAGACAGTCCCACAGCCTTACAGTCTAGAGGTGGTAAACAGCACTTCATTCAATTAACAATTAAATTCAATTAACACAATTAACACAAGGTTTAGGAGTATAAACACACTGTACGCATTTAGGCTATCATCAGCATGTCACACCTAGTCTGTGGCCTAGCGCCGAAATGCGTACGTTTACACTCCTAGATTACCTTTGTGTTACTCATATATTTGTGGACATGGTCCAATAAAATTGTGTGATAAAAAAAAGTTATAATTTATTAATTGTTTCTGATGCACACCCAGAGAAACAAAGCAAAACTTTTATTTGGAGTAGAGCGCACCAATTCTCTTCAATCTAGGAGTATACAGTAGACATCAACTGGGTTTGTTGGCTTAGTATAGCTGCATAAGTGTTGAATCTAGCACAGAGGAAATGACACGTGGACACGTGCATTATCTGGCCAGATAAAGGAGAGACATCAAGCCAGGAGGGTGATTAGGCCATACACTAACAGTGCACTGGCCAGGAGAGTGATTAGACCATACACTAACAGTGCACTGGCCAGGAGAGTGATTAGACCATACACTAACAGTGCACTGGCCAGGAGAGTGATTAGACCATACACTAACAGTGCACTGGACAGGAGAGTGGTTAGACCATACACTAACAGTGCACTGGACAGTCCCTCTCTTCCCCCTTGGCGAGGCCTCAGGTTTCAGTCAGTCTGAGTCAAACACACAACAACTATTTTTATACAAGCTAGATCTACGTCTATAGCTTGACGTACTAGTTATACCCAACAGGGTTCTTACTGCACAGTAACAACAATACACACTTTCAATTAACAAAAAGTTAGTGTCCGGGCTTCCTAACTATTTTCAGTTGACCAAACTTGAGATAATGAGTGAATGCTGATTCACAAATCATTATCTCAAGTCTGGTCAACTGAAAATACTTAGGCAGCCCTGACATAAACTTTTCTTAGTTGAAAATGTGTTTTTTTTTTAGTGTGCTCTGTGCTGGGCAACACCATGAGACAAGACAAGTGTTTGTGAAGACCACCTGTCGGCTAGTGGCCTGCAAGTCATTTGAGTTTGACACTGCTGATGTCAAGCAGTGGGCACTGTTCATAACTGTGTTCCTGTTAGCAATATCAGATTTCTGTGGACCCATCAAACAAAAACACACAGGGCCCATTCAGAAACCAAAGAATATGCCAATATGCCTACTGTTGTTTATTTGACTGAGTGATTTCAACAGGTAGCGGTTTGAAAAGGTGTTTACATGCATATGCATCTTGAATTTCCCCTCGGGGATCAATAAAGTATATCTATCTATCTATATAACAGACTACTGTTGCTTGTGGGTTTCATTCATGGAGTGATTTGAGATTTTCTGATTTCTGATTTTGGCTCACCTTCACAGTATCAAATGGATGCCCTACCAGAACTCCTGCAGCTCCTAAATAATAGAGAGGTGGAGAAGACAGGGGAAGGGAGGAAAAGAGAGAAAGAAAAGAGAGAAAGAGAAGAGAAGAAGAGAGAAGAGAAGAGAATTGAAGAGTCAGCATCAGGCAGAATATGATGATATGATCTATGACGCAGCGCTGTGTAAAAATATCTTGAGGGAAACTGCTGTTAGGCTAGACCGTCTTACGTAAAGGCATGGGATCACTTTTCTTTATTACATAATCAGGGCCCCTGGGACTCCACAGCGAGGTCACCTAAATCAGACCTTTAATCTGGGCCACTCCTTTCACCTGACAAGACAAGAGCCCAAGAGCCCAGGCGGACCAACTCCTGCCAGCCCAGCAGTGGGAGACCATAACAGCATTCCTGCATCCCCAGAACAGAAACTATAGACACCACTGAGCTTTTGAAGTAATATTATGTAATAGTTGTTCCTGGCTGGGGTAGTCGGACAGCTATGAGGAGCGCAGTAGTGTCTTTAGGCCGGTGAAAACTCACAGACGAGGGAAAAAATTTAAAAACAACAAAGTTCACATACATACTGCTAATTTATACATTACGTCGTCTTGATGTAACTTCGTGCTATGTTGCACTACTAGTCCAAACATGCAAAAAAAATACATAGTGTCATTTCTGGATTAAAGCACTAATGAGCTCTTTCTTTCTAAAACTATACAATAATAATAATGACTGCATATTATTCTAGGCTCAACCACAGTGTAATGACATAGCCACATGTATCGCTGGTTGGCGTCACAGGGCACATCTCAATGGGAGGGACATTGAGGCTGTGGGTTGCGTTCAAGACATTCTGGAGAAGAGCCAACCTCCAGTGCTTAGTCAAGGCTGTCATCTTAACCTGGGCATCCATGACTTGGCACACACACACACACTGTTGAAAACACATCATACGATCCTGTAAACAAGGTTAGCTGAGTCAGTTTAATGCTCAGGCCATGTGTTAATGTTTTCAGCAAATTTATTTAATCTATCTATCTATGATCTAATTATCTCTCTCTATCTGTCTTCATTCATTTTTATGTGACTTACTGCTAGGGAAATGGTCATAATTAATGGCAGAAGACGCATGTACAATACTGCAAATATAAAGTAGCCTAATACTTGTGTAAATATTTAGGTAAAGCTAAATGTAAAGTAGGCCTAGCTTGTCTTGGTAGCATAAGCACGTGAATTAAGATTGTATAAGTCTGATACAGTGACCGAACCCATACAGTCTATGGACCGAACTGGTAATGAACTCATGAACGTTTAACTGGGTCCTGATTTTTGGTGAATGAATACTAAACTCAAATGCACTACACGTTGTAATTTGCTAACGGCGTGCCGGTAACGGTGTATAGAATAGCAATAGCCTGCCTCGAGCAAGATCATGAAGGTGAGAACCGCAATCACTACAGGGTCGTTTGGAACAACTCTTTTTGCTGTTCCTATTGGTTGCTGCGAGGGTGTGAGCATACCATTCTATTCTCAGCCCATCCTTGAACTAGTAGACCTCGAGAGCTTAGGACTGTCATTCCACTGTACGCGAGCATCCTATTCAAACACTTTATGTCGCTAAACAGGTTTGACTGGATGGCGTAGAGGGATTAGACTAAGACAGCTTTGCAACAGCAGCTACTGTAAAAATATGAATAGGCAAAGCATCTTAAATTACCTGAAATTACTTGAGTTTTAGACTACTATCAAAAGACTGTCAAGACGACACAATGACAGAAT
>JAGFZM010002880.1:116532-121261 GCA_017657215.1 Limnothrissa miodon | reverse complement strand
CACACTTCTGATGTACTACACTGATGAGTTTGATGATGCAGAGCTCGTTTGGCCTTGTCTGGGACCACACTCACACACCTAGTGTCATGTTACACACACACACACACACAAACACACACCATTCTGATGTACTACACTGATGAGTTTGATGATGCAGAGCTCGTTTGGCCTTGTCTGGGACCACACTCACACACACTAGCGTCATGTTACACACACACACATGTATACACACTTCTGCTGTACTACACAGATGAGTTTGATGATGCAGAGCTCGTTGGACTTGCCTGGGATCACACTCCCACATTCTAGTGTCATATGATACACACACATACACACCGACACACAAACACACACACAGTTTTGTACTATACTGATAGGATGGATGATGTGGAGCTTCGTTGTCCTTGCCTGGAAAGTCACATAGTCTAGAGCCATGTGTCACACACACAAACACGCACACACACACACACACACACATCTTCTCTCGGTTGGACATTATGACTGGCATTGTGGCAGCAGAGTAACGCCACTGAGTCACAGGCATACGCTCCACACTGATGCCAACGTGCCATGTGAGGATGGCACCTCCTTTCTCATAGTTCCCACTCTGTCCTGTCAGCTGACGCAGCGGTGCCCGCTTTACCCTCACACACACACATACACACACACACACACACGTCTGACACCTGCAAGTGAGATTAGCACTAGTCTGGTGCTGTTGCAAGTGCTAATCTCTGGAGTAGCTGTGTGTGTGTGTGTGTGTGTGTGTGTGTGTATGTGTGTGTGTATGTGTGTGTTTGTGAGTCACCCACCCCCTCAGGCTCTCTCATTACAGGCAAATGCAGTTTATGTGTGATTTAATATGTTTATATGTGTGTATGTAGCCAACACGTGTGTTTGTTTATGTGTGATTGTTTGTGTGTGTAGGGGTGTGCTTGTGTGTGACAGGCACCATAGAGCCAACAATGAGGTCATATTCACACTCATTCACACCCTCTACCTCTCCCTAGTCGTAATTTACTCAAACAAATAATAACAGAAAATCATTCTGTTATTATATATTTTTTTTCTGTTATCAGTATTTTTCTGAACTGGCAGTCATTTTCTTTCTTTTATTCCCTTTATTTATTTTATTATTGTCTATTTTCTATTTTGTTGTTTGTCCGCCAAATAGGTTTCAACACTGATGCATGACATCACTCGCTTGGGAACACTGTTGTGCTCCTCTCGACATCCTGAGTCATCTTGTTACTGTTCCAAGATCAGCAAAGCATTGTGGGTAGAGAGCCTTAAGGGGGCATCATTACTAAAAAAAGTATCAACAGAACACTAGGAGTTCTAAATCCACACAGTTGCCGGCGGAAACTAAAACAGATATAAACACATACTGTACCGGAAGACTTCCTGCTGTTTTTCGGTAGATGGAGCTGCCTTGCCACGGGCACTCGGTTTATTAAGAATCTTTAGAATGAAAATAAATAATAAAAACAAATAAAACAACCAAACAAAACAACACAAAACAACGCAAAGAAATGTTTGTTATTGTGAGGGGCCAAGCTATAGGAGGAGAGCTTTCACAGAGATTAATTTCGTATTAGAGGCAGCACACTCAACACTTAATCAGTCTTACATCACTCATGCTTTTTTTCTCTTTCTTGTGTGGCTCTGACTCAAAGCTTGTCACAGATAGTGTGTGTGTGTGTGTGTGTGTGTGTGTGTATATCTGTGTGTGTGTGTGTGTGTGTGTGTGGATATATTTAGGATATCATCAGCATGCATAATGTAAACATAAGGCTGCTGGGGTGGCTAAGGGTCACTTTGTCTGTGTGTGCCAGGGTCATTTACACCTGCAGCCTACACTAGTCACTTTCACAAAGGGACAACACACACTGATAACACAACATGATGTGTGTGTGTGTGTGTTTGTGTGTATGCATTCATGTGCATGTGTGTGCATGATTGCACATGCATAAGTTTGTTTGTGTTATTTCAATGCACATGCATGTGTGTTTGTATTTTGGTTTGTGTGCGAGTGTGAGTGTGCACTTAAATCCCATTGAGGTCATCTGTCGACTGCAGTGGAACGTGTCCCGCAGCACACATACACAAACACAAACACACACGTACACACACACACACACACACACACACACACACACACACACACACAGCAACAGGGAGGCTTGTTTGTGTTGTGCCAGTGTGTTTTCCTTGTGGTGACTCCCCTGATAGGCGCAGACTCAGAACAGATCTGGCCTTTGTGTGGGCCAAATCTGGCCCAAAGTCAGGCATAATATTGAAGTTCCATACAAAGGACACCCTCTGCTTTAAACAGTAATTCAGAGACATTATATTAAGGTGTCCAGAATTCTAGATCAAAACTTGTGACATTTTCCTGAGACTGGACATTTAACTCAACATGTCCATGTGTTTTACTGGAATAGGGAATAAGGCAATCTTTTGTTTTAAATGATCTCAGAATGGCAAAAAGGAACTACACACGTCTAATTGAGCTTCCAGTTTTCTGTAAAAAACTCATGAAACTCCTAGTTTGAATAAATAAAACCGTTTGATTAGATTTGATTGCCTTCCCTCCATGCTAAACTTCTACTTTGCTGTAGAAGCAATAAATCTTTCTAGGAAAACACTTTTTTGCTGCAATTCAGGTAATTGTCCCTTGTAGTCCTCTGCCTACAATGTCCACACAGAAAGACACGTTTTCACAGTTTTCATAGTTTTAAATGTGCCTATTGTTCGGGACTGTGTTTCAATCTAATGTTCTTATCTAATATGGTGAATCTAGAGACAACATGTGTGTTTGTGTAATGGGACTCCTATATTACTTTATTTACCAAAATGTTCTTGTAATGTGTATCTAATGGAATAATAGTGGACTATCCGCCATCTGAGAGACTGAAAACCTGCCCTAGGCAGTTGGGTTAGCCCCTTGAGCCGTCGGAACTGCCCAAGGTTTCTTCCTCTACCATAACAAGTAAAAACAAAAAACGCTGCGAGGGAGTTTTTCCTTGCCCCTGTTGCTCATTGGGCCTCTTGTGTTAAGCGCTTTGTGACATGCCTTTTGTAAAAATGCGCTATATAAATAAAATTGAATTGAATTGAATTGAATTGTGTACGGACCATATGAATGTAGGCAAATTCTGTTTCTTCAAGTCAACACATTGCTTTAAAAAAGTATGAAGGACAAGGGAGTTCATTTGACTTTTTTTTCATGACAAATATCAACAGCTTTCTGTTAGAACTGTTGGAGGCACCTTCATGGACAGAGTTCCCTTGAAACCATGGTGGTGTTTTTAGCGCATCTCCTCTCTGCTTTCACTGGAACAGAGTGACTCACCTGTGGTCCAAACACACCTCACAGTGCAGAGGTCTCTCTCTTTGTCTGTCTCTCTCTCTCTCTCACACACACACACACACAGTGATGGGTAGATTACACACAGGGAGTGAGCAAGTGCGTCAAGCAGTGTTTGAGGGTGTCTGTCCCTGAGGCACTGTTCACAGAGACAGTGAGAGGGGAGGCAAAGTCAGAGGGAGAGAGAGAGAGAGAGAGTGAAGGAGATAAAAGAGGTGAAAGTGAAAATGGAAGAGATGTAGAGAACAACAGAGTGAGAGACCAGGAGGTCTCAACAGAAGGGAAAATGGGCAGAGCACAATAAGACAGAAGTGTGTGTGTGTGTGTGTGTATGTGTATGTGTGTACACAAAGAACAAAGGTAGGAGCACAAAGTCTTATCTCTTTGGCTATGCAAGTGTTTGTGTGTGTGTGTGTGTGTGTGTGTGTGTGTGTGTGTGTGTGTGAGAGAGAGAGAGAGAGCGTTTCTGTGGGATGAGGCGACCGACATTGATTGTGCTGATGATTCACTGTTCCAAGGCACCCCTGTGAAGGATGTTAGGACTTCATTAATGACACACAGTCTGTGGGTGGTAGAACACAGGATCTATATATAGACCAGGTGAAGGCATTGTGTGTGTGTGTGTGTGTGTGTGTACGTGCATGTAAATCTGTGTGTGTGTGTTACGTTTGAGTATGAAGGTGAGACAGACAGGTGTGTGTCCACCAGATGGTATCTCATGAGTAGCTGTGAGTGGGAGGTCTGTGTGTTTGTATCTGTGTATGTGTGTGTGTGTGTGTGTGTGGAGAGGGGGGTTGATGGAGGGGTAAGGGACTGTGTCATGCAGTGATTGTTTGAAATTAGTGATCTATTCCCTACTGTGCCTCTACAGTTCCAACCCCACCAAATTTCCCCTTGCGCTAGTTCATTACTTACACACTCATACACACACACCAACAGTAGGAAATTGTTCTTGCGTGTATAAGCAATATAGCTATATATATATATATATATATATATATATATACAGTAATATACAGTATATGCGAAAGCAAATTTACTATATTCAGTATGCAATGACAAAGTTCGCTTCTACAGTATACGTGCTGATGAAATTTTGAGATATAGTGTGGAGTAGAGTCGTGTGTGTGTGTGTGTGTGTTGGGTAGGATGGCTTGAAAGGGGAGGGGTGTTGGTGCACAGACGTAGTGTGACAGACTGTCACTGGACCCCCTGTAGATTGTTGTACGCTAGAGACAGAACAGAGAGCCGCAAGCCATGCCACTGAAACTTCCCCACCAGAATCTTCAGACGAGGCACGTCTGCACGCTACAGAGGACGAACAACAGAGATCTCAGGCAATGTATCTGCCCTACTGAT
>JAGFZM010002880.1:91532-111532 GCA_017657215.1 Limnothrissa miodon | reverse complement strand
ATTCTATTTCACACCACCAAACTGCACCCAATCCAGTGGGGCTGCACAGATCTGACACAGCTGTTGCTGCTGCTCCAAAAGCTTTAGCTGGGAGGATGAGTCCCTTTGTCTTTATGTTCTCATCTCCTCTTCCCAGTGCAAAAAGAAGGATAAAACAGAAAGTCAGTATGATGTGTGTGCATGTGTCTGTGTGCAAGTACAGTGTTTATGTGCATGTCTGTCAAAGCTGTCACATAAGCGCGTGTGTGTGTGTGTGTGTTTGCGAATGTGTGCAAATACTGCCATGGCACAGAAAAGCATTTGTGTGTGTTTGCTTCTTTGTATGTTTGTGTGTGTGTGTGTGTGTGTGTGTGTGTGTGTGTGTGTATCTCCATGCGTGTGTGTGTGTGGGTCAGTGGCATGTCAGTGCTTTCTGGTGAGCTAATGAGCAGGCGGACTTACACTGGTGGGCCTGACAGGGTAATTAGGCCGTGTCGCTCGTGGGGAGCTCTTCAAAGGGCCCCATTTATCCTCCAGACGAGAGGCTTTGTGCCACATGCTATACAATATACCACATTATTTTACGCAACACTACAGCAACCCACTAAACCATACACCACACTATTCTACCCTACACTACACAGCACTGAGCTAAACCATACCACACTATATAATGCTACACAACACCACACTACAGTATACCATTGTATACCACTGTGTAACACTCTCTTTGACACTGCACAACACTAAAACAAAACACTGTACAATATTTCAGACTATTTTACACAACAATACAGCACAACACTAAACCATATAATACACAACACTACACAACACCTTACAGCACCACATTATTCCATATACCACTATTCACACAACAATACAGCACTAAATTAAGTCATATACTGTAGAGTATCACACAAGACTACACAACACCACACAGCGCCAACTATATCATATACACACTCTCACACACACTGTTCTACACAACAAGAGGCCAGGGGTCAGTTATTTCAGTATAATCACTGCTAAATTTAACTGCCTGTAATCCCATATGTTATCAACATGTTATCCCCTATCTATTCTGGACCACAGCGCTGAGCTAAACCATACTACACAACATGCTACAAACTACTTAAACAAGGAGTGCTGAGAGGACATTCTATAGCATACTAGAGGAGTTGCTAAGAATGAAGTGAACAGAGTACCTCTCAATTGTGGTACAGTACAAAAAAGACTCAAGGGGCTTTTTACAGAAACAGAAAAAAGTAGTGATTTATTTCTACAGTAAACTCCTCCACCAAAAAATATATTTACTTTAGCTGAATGCTTGCCAAGTAATGCACAAACTCTTTCAACATAACTTTAGAATGACGCAGCAATATGGCATTGGATGGCCATCCATTTTAAGTACACATGGCCTGAAGTCACACATCCATACCTTGAGAAATGTGGAGATTGGACACACATGCACGCACACATACACATACACACACACACACACATAGAGAGAGAGAGAGAGAGAGAGAGAGAGAGAGAGTAAATTGAAAGGCTCTCTTAGTAAAACACTGGGAATGCAACACCACCAATGGAGGAAGTTACTTAGAAATTGTTTGCTTCAAAATGGACCCACTCCATCTGAGCCAAGCATAATATCCTTGAGGAGTAAGAAGAAAGGAACCCAGAGAGAGAGAGAAAAAAAACAGAAAAAAGTGTGTGATATGATTGAGAGCAAGACACTGTGAGGGAAACACATTAAAACCAATATTTGCATGCAGTGTCGGTGGGTGGGGCAGCTGCGCTAATTGCCCGCAACTCCAAACTGTCAGCTCTGACGAGGCGGGGAGCAAATGGCGAGATTGCCAAAAGAAAGGGGCCAGGGCCGATGCCAACGTGCCCAGATTAAAATGACATTAAGACGAGTCGTGGTAAGCCCTGCAGTGGCCTGTGTTTCTGAACGATTCTCAGAGGCGATAACAGAAAAAAACGCCTCAGGCATTCTGTCTCGTAATTAACCAGCAAGATTCTATTCGAATAGTGAGGAAACTTCTAGATGACTTTTGGGATGCTTCATTTATTAATTCATTTATTTTTGTATTCATGCACTGCAGTCACTGTCACTGCAAACTGGCTTTTTTTAATACGGCCCTTAATTTCCGGCTGTGAGCTCAAACATTTTAGATATTGTTTGCGGTTGCAACGCCCATGTTATGATGACAGTTCTGTTGAGACTATTTCTAGCTGCTGTGCTAACACTGTTTGTGATGAATATCTGACGAGGGGAACAGTAAGGGAATAAATGATAATGTAGAAGGTCATTAGTGAAAATTATATTAATAGAGAAAGAGACCAGTTGTTTAAGGTCACTGAATGATTTAAAAAAAAAAAAAAAACAGAAATGTCGATGCAACATAAAATGTAAACATAATATAATATGTAATATATAACAATGTTTAAAAAAAAAACATTAACTAATATTAACTGAATAGCAAATTTTCCATTAACTTACTGGGGTGTTAGGCCAAATACTGGCAACTAGTGGCAACTATGTTGTATCAAATTGTCCCAATGTTTTTCCGACCACACCTGGTAATCAAAAACAGGTCTATGGGTTGATTAACACCAAATTTCCTGTAAGCAGTTTAAAAAGTCTATCGGAGACTAAAAGCTAGCAGATTGATTTATTGTTTAGACAGCAAAAAGAGAAAAAATGAAACAAACTAAAATTGATTGCCATTATCATAAGCTATACAATGACAAGTAAAAACGGTAATAAGATAATTGAAAACACTGCTATGTTTAATGAGAGCAAGGATATTTGCTGAGGACTGTAAACATGTTGAAAATGAAATTGCTTTTAGCAAGCATCTATGTAAACACTGACTGTCCTACTCATAGAATCTGACAGTGGTCGCAGAAGACCGTCTCCTGGCAACAGGATGAATTCAAACACACCATGTGTACACACACTCTCAGGAGGGTCACTCTGAGTGACCCCAAAACACTTAAGAGTGGACACACTGTAGTCATTCCCTTGCACACTTTGTTTTTCTGTTTCATACACAAACACACACACCCAACACACAAACACTGTTTAGTAGGAACCTTCACTCTCTGTCTCTTTCTTTCTACCTCGTTCTGTCTATGTCCTTCTCACCTCATTTGAATAGCATGAATAGAGGCATAATGTAGAGTCTGGTGTTGCCCAGGTGATCTCTTGGTACTATGATGTAATTTCCTCCTCCATTTCCTCCCTCTGGGCTGAGGCTTTTACCCAAAGTGTCTTGCTCTGATCAATTACTTCAGGGCCAGTCTGCTTCTAGAGCAATTCAGGGTTAAGCACCCTGCTGAATGCACAACACTGGCAGAGGGAAATTGAATCCACCATGTTTGTGTTCAACATGCTAGTCTGCTGGTCACCAGCACCACCACCACCCACACCACCACGTCTGCCAGTGAATGGCAAGATCTCAGACAGGAATGGTGTGATGCACTCTCACTGCTGTGCATGGGCTTGGTTGATGTCTAGGAGGGTGAGAGTGGGATAAACAGAGAGAGAGAGAGAGAGAGAGACAGAGAGAAAGAGAGAGAGAGACCAAAGGTACAGTGAACTTCAGCATGCCATTCGCTTCTGGTTAGTTGTGTGTGTGTGTGTGTGTGTGTGTGTGTGTGTGTATGTGTGTTACTGTGAGACAGAAAGAGAAAGGGGAGAAGAGAGTACATAGAGGAAGAATGTGTTGGTTCTGCTTGTTCAGTCTGGTGGCGGACAGCTCTGGGTCGGTCGGGTTGGGTCAAGTCAGCTTTGTTCTGTTCACAAATTGTAGCAGCTGTTTCACAAAGGCTGCGTACGAGAAAGTTGTGTTAACGGAGTGTAAAGCTGCCAGTTTTACACACACTGTGACACACTCGCACACACATACATTATTTTAAATGTAGTTATATTGAAATGGCACACCATAGAGAGGGAGAGTGAGGTAGAGAAAGAAAGGGAGAGAGAGAGATAGGGAGGGAGAGAGAGGTACAATAGGGGAAAGAAAGAGCGAGAAAGAGACAGAGAGAGGGAGGTATAGAGGGATAGAGAGAGAGAGGGAGAGAGAAGGAGAGAGAGATTGGAAGGGAAGAAGAGAGAGAGAGAGACATGGGGGATGTCATTCGCTCTCTGCCCCCTGGCTCTTTAACATAACTGGCTGCAGTGGCTGGTTCTTGGCACGCTTGTGAGCGCGAGCTGTAAACTGAACCGGACCGCTCTGGTCACAGCTCCCCCACCATCTGCCTGACTGACCAGCCTGACCGACACTCATTCAAACTGCCTCTCTCAGTGTGTGTGTGTGTGTGTTTCTGTTATTTGTGCTTGTGTATTTGTGTGTGTGTGTGTTTGTGTGTATATGTGTGTGTTTGCGTGCATGCTCATGTGTGTGTCGATTTAATTTACTTCAGCACTGTAGACAGTGCATCTCTCTGAAGAGGTTCTTGCCCTTGATGTGTAGATGCATATATGTGTACCCAGTGTGTACACATTTGTATAGCGGGATGTGTGTGTGTGTGTATGTGTGTGTGTGTGCTTGTGTGTGTGTTCCAGCCAGATCAAGGCCTTGTCTGTGCCAGACTCTGCATCTTTCAGGGCCATTAACAGCACCTGGCAAATAGCTTTATGGAAATGACTGAGATCTTCAGAGAGAGAGAGAAAACAAAAAGGATTGCTATATGATCCTCAGCTTTGTTCGTGGAGCCGTCTCCCATTATTTGCTCACGTGTAGTCCTTTAGTCTAACAAACATGAAAAACCCACACAGGCACACACACACACACTCACATGCACGCACGCACACACACACACACACACACACTAAAGACGACTAAATAGCCATTTATCCAAAAATAACTGACGTGCCAAAGCGCGGGGCTGAATAGACAAGATCATTAGCATGCCTTGCCTTCGCATCCTGCACAGTTTTGGGTGCGGCGGCAGTATGTAATTTTCTGACGGGAAGGCGCCTCTGGGGAAAAGACGAGAAGAGACGCAGGGAGGGTGTGTGTGAGGGGAAAGGGGGTTGGGAGGAGCCAACGGCAGTAGCATGCAGCTGTATGCGTGCCTCCTTCAAACTCCTCTCCTAGTGCCATAAGAAAAAATAAATAAACATAAAAGTAAAAAAAAACAAAAAAAAAAAAAACAAAACCAATCCCAACAAAGGCATGTGATTTCCTTTGCACAGCCTATAATTACTATTGAGGCATCGCACTGTGCTTCTTCTATTTAAAACACAGTGTGTCCCTGCGCTAATGACTTGAGCCTGATGTGTTCATTCATCCTTCGCGGTTAGGCAATCTGTTTACCCAATAATTCACTCCTGCAGCGAGAGCAACTCACTTGAGCACACACACACACACACACACACTTACATACACCCAACCACACACCTGCAAAATACACATGTACACTTACACACACATCCACATATATACACCAGAAAGCCAAAGAAAAGGCAGCCAGATTACGTCTGTATTGTTGCTTCCCCTCGCCCCATCTGCGACCTAAAAAAAAGATGTAGCCTCCCTGTTACTAAGCCCAGACTGGTATTGAACTTAAATTACTCTACTCCTGGACTAGAAGGCCTGGCAGTAAGCAGAACGCTGCCCGGCTTATTAGAATTATATTGTTAACCCATGGAAGCAGTCACTCTCTGCTTGCAACAAATCTGCCAGGTCACAAAGTGCCCCACAGCCATGCTTTGAAAAAAGAAAGACAGAAAGAAAACAGGAAAGGAAGAAAGAAAAATCGACAGAAAGAAAGAACAATAAAAACAGATGAGAAACAGGTTACAGTATGTCTATACTGTGCAATCTCAGCAGCACCATCTCACAACAAATGTCAATGTCTACAAGTGTCCACTCATAACGGAACACTATTCTGGGATATTTTGAGTCATAAATGAATTACCAATTGAAAAAAAATGCAACAGACAGCATGCATATCCACTATAAAGCCTGTGTAATGAGTATGTATGAAGAGGTACACATTGGAAATTGGATTCATGTTCCGCAAATGACATTGTTAAGCTGTGTGTGTGTGTGGGGGGGGGGGGTCTGTGTGTGTGTGTGTGTGTGTGTATGTTTATGATACATACACAATGATGAGGAATGTTAGGGGGTACCAGATCTACAGTAAAAGGCATATTAGTAACTAATCTAGATGAAAAACCTGTCCAGAACATGAAGGATAACTAGCAATAGCCCAAGATTACTCTCAGAAACACTAACATCCCACTTGAAACAAAGCACAGTCATTGTAAGACCTATCTCCGTGGAGATGTACAACCGAACTACATACTGTACACTGAGCTGGAAACTTTGTTTTATGGTGTAAGGGGCAGAGGGTTGTGGGGTTTGTGAACCCAGCGCTGTTGTGTATAATGCACACACAGAGGAGCTAATGAGAAGGACAGGTGCATTTATCTTGATTTTCCTCCTCACCATATGCCATCAAATTGAATTTGGGGATGTTGACAAAACAAGCTACCCAGAAAAAAAACCATCAACACACACCTCAATAGCAAGACACAAAAACAAAACCCCAAACCTTACAAAGCACGGCTGTAAATTAAATCCATTTTTGGCTCTGTTTCTCCTCCCTCCCTCTCTCTTCCTCATGTTCTACCTTGCCTCTCTCTTTCTCCTTTGGCGTAAGTAATCAGCTAAACAAAGCCATCCCATTCCCCATGGCTTTGCCGCTCAGCCTGTGTTAGTGCCTCCATGTTGGCTGTACTCACACATCATTTGAAAGAGAGAGAGAGAGAGACAGAGAGAAGAGAGAGAGAGAGAGAGAGGCAGGGAGGAAGGGAGAGAGAAAGTGTTCCCTTCACCCAGTGTTAGGCTGAGGGGAACGTTATGCACAGAATTAAGTAGTGTTCTTGTCTAGGAAAAACATAAAACCAGACGGTTTGCATTGCATTACACTACACGATATATATTGCTAAAGTGGCCAGACATAATACAGTAAGTGCAACATGAGCACAATCACTTTAAATGTGTTTAGTCTTGAGGCATAGTATTTCTTAGTATTGTTTACATGTAATATATATTGTATAGCTCTATAGAAGTCGTTACAGTGCCCGTCTCTGTCTCCAGTACTCCTGAGTATACATAAGATCACTATGGTCCCCCTGTCCAAAATGTTGTACCTGATGCTGTGCCCAGAAGGTCCTCTGAATTTCAATCCAGTGCTTCACTGGTGCTATGGAAACAGTTGAGAGATTAGCGCAAGCTTATTTAATGCCTCATGGTGCCACACTTATGTGGTTGCTCCAGAGGCGTAATTAAAGATAACTTATCTTAACGAGGCCTATACTGTCGGAGCGAGACTTATATTATCATCTTAACTTCAAGAGCGAGCATTGTTCCGCGGGCTGTGGAAGCAAGGTGTTGTGTTAAGACGAGTGACGAAAATACAAATATGGACTCGTCATGTCTTTTGACATCCATGCCTTGGAAGCATATAATCAAGAAAGCTAGAAATAGTAACGCCGCTCTCAGTAACCAGCCGTCCAATCAAAACTAGTTTTAGCCTTTAATTAGCTATGATTGGTGTCTTAACAGGTTGTCGGGCCATGTGAAAAGCAGCGTATGTTTACTTGAGCTTGAGTTCAACTCGTGTATGTGTGTGTTTGTGTGTGTCCTGTCTGAGAGACAGATGGCTCAGGAAGGTTTAGAAATCACCTGTGCAATCAGATGCTTCTTCCCAGCACATCCTCCATCTTGCAATCACCACCTCTGTTTATCCTGAGGACGTGTTTAATTGCGCTTTTAAAACGCACCCAGCGGAAGAATGGAGATGGAGGTTAATCCACCGCATTAACAGGAAATTACAGTTGCGGCCGGTCCTCCAATACAACTTATTTATGGTTGATGATGATGCTCCTCCAAATCCACCCCGGCTAGCGAGACTAGTGTTTGGCCAAGGCTGATGGGAGTTCACGACTCGTAGATCTGCAGGAAGTGCTTTCCCAATCACCCGGCTGCAGAGGTGTCGTGAATCCAAATCTGGCAGTTTAATGCATTGCAGCGATGATAACCGAATGGCTCTGGGAAATTGATTTTGCAGTAAAGAAAATGTTTTGCCGTTTTCTGCTCATAACAGATTATCAGAGCAGGCCAGCATCTTGATTACTATTCTCAAATGTCAAGTGTGTAAGGCTCACATTTTATTCTCAGCAAATCGACACAAATCAATGGCTAGTCCAACACAATAATTGTTTTTGCCACATCCCATTATGTGTTTATCTAATTCTCAAAGAGTTTGACATGACCAGGTTAGGTATTGTGACTCAGTGTGTGTTCTTTTTCAGGAACATTTGATGATATATATGCTGGCAAGTAAATGGTGGATGATGTGTGTGTGGAGGCAGCCAAGGTGACTGCTGGGAAAAGTGCCGTATCATTTTGACAAAAAATGAGAGCTAATGTACGCCATGCTTCTAAATCACTTTTCTTTCTCCTCTCTCCTCTGGTCCTTCCTCTTCTTTCTCTGTCACTTTTCTGTCCTCTTTCACATTGGCTCTGTACCAACACTTGCTATCTTTTCCCATTTCCTCATACATTACATCCACTCACTGATTCCCCCCTTACCTACCTCTCTTTTTGCTTCTAAATCCTTTCCTTCTACTCTGTCATCTTTCCTATATCCAACTTTTTCCTGCCACTTCTCTTTACATTTGCCATCATGTCTGATTTTCCAACCTTTGCCGATTTCATTTTCTCTATCTCTCTCTCCTTTATTCCACCTTCTCTTCTATACATTACATCTTTCTCCCTCTCTCCTTCTTTTTCCCTTACTCCTCTGTGCCCTTCTCAGGTGGTGGGTCAGATCGACAAGCTGACGTCGGACTTCGACTTTGACCTGGAAGCGGACGACTGGACGGTGGCCACGGCGAGCAGCACGTCGAGCAGCGAGCGAGGACTAGGCGAGGCTTTCCGGCTGGACTTCCTCAGCCACGACCTGCTCTCCGACAGCTGGGAGTTCTGCAACTACCTGGAAGCTTCGGCCTCCGCCTCAGCATCTGCCTCCACCTCTACCTCCACCGCGCCCGGGGCTAGTGCCGGTCCAGGGTTGGCTTCGGGCTCGGCATCGAGACTTGGGGGAGGTGGAAGCAGAGGAGGAGGAGCAGTGACAAGGACAAAGTCGGTGGGCGTGAGGGCCTCAACGACGGCTGTTCAGACCGGAGATGAGACCTCGGACTCAGGGTCGGGGTCGGGCCCACCGGGACGGACAGGGGGACTTGTGTCCCCCCCCTCGGCCACCTCCCCGCCGCCTCCACCCACCACTGCTACCGTCGGCACCACCACCACTGGCACCTGTACCTCCACTGCATCGGCCTATTCGCAGATGAACGGCGGAGTTCCGCTCATCCCCAACGGGCCACTGATCGTCACGCCAGACTCGTCCAGCGAGGAGGCCTCCAGCTCCACGCACAGCCAGAAGACGTCGCGCACCTCGGGAACACGGGAACGCGTGCGCTTCAGCGACAAAATCCTGTACCACGCGCTCTGCTGCGATGATGACGAGGATGAGGAAGAGGAGGAAGAGGAAGAGGCATACGGCGTGGGTGAGGACGGAGATGAGGATGAAGAGGATGAGGAAGAGGAGGAAGGGGAGGTGGACGAGGAGGACGACGACAAGCGGGACTGCGGCACGCCGGACACGGACAGCGAGCTCAGCCCCCTCGCCTGCTCTCCCATTCCGCCTCTCTCCTCGCTCATTTCCTCCGCCGCCACAGAACATTCCAGACTCCAGAACTGTCTGAGCGATCCCGCCACGCCCTCATCGACCTCCTCGATACCGTCGCTGGTGGGAAGGCTGCCCCTGGGGACTCCCTCACTCGGCCGGAAGGGGCTCTTACAGCCCTCCTGCCGGAAGAAGCTGCTCCGGAATAGCAGCACGCAAACTGTGTCGGACAAGAGCACGCAGACTGTACTGCCCTATGTCCCTGCCAAACAGAAAACAAAGGACCACTGAGAACGGACGATTTACATTTTGAAAAACAAAAAAAGACATAAGAGTACAAGAGAGTAAAAGAGAAAAAAATGCTCTATATGACAAAAGAAGAACTGTATACATATTTAATATTATTACATAGATCATAGATTAATACACAAAAACAATTAATTAATTACTAAAATAAATAAATGATATATGGGAATTCAAAAATAAAAACACACACTCGACTACCTAAAGTCATTCTAAGGCTCAGGGATCTACGGATAGAGATTAGAAAGAGGGTGGGGGGAAGGCAAGAAGGTGTTTCTCCATTGTCCCTTACAGCAGTGTAGAAATGGAATGGGCTTGGTAGGTGGACCAAAATGACAGTCCCTGCTTCTGTAAAGACATGTACAATATGACTTCATACTACTTTTTTTCTGTTGGTTCTCTCGATCTCTTTTTTCCATCTGCATCACTTGTCGGACATATTTTACTATGAAATCTTTAGTGGAAATAATGGTTGTGGAAAGCACTATGAAGAAGTTGTTTTTTCTTTCCGGGAAATTATACACACATACACATGGTTAAAAGCGTATCCTAAAATTCTTAAATGCAGTTGAGCCCTATGGTCGAAATTTTTCCAACTATCACTCTTACTCCTGTTTGTTCTGTATGTGTGTGTGTGTGTGTGTGTTTGTGTATGTGTGTGTGTGTATGAGCTACATTTCTACATTTTAGTAAATAACTTCTACAAAATGGTAAATAACTGATTCGCCTCACACTAATGGAGGAGCCTTCACTCCCGCCACTAATCATCACATTTCCTCAGGCACATATAATGGGGGGTTTGAAATGACATTAGCTATCAACAATCTTCATCAATCATTGGCGCAGTCAAGAGTGAAATCAGGTGAGTCATTTCAGTGGCCTTGCTTTTCGCCAAGCTAACTGACATACTGTACTGCTGAGCAAATGGTTCAGGCTAATGGTCCTCTTGATTGAACATGAACATTGTTACATAACATGAGGCTTGTTTACCATTTCCAGAGATGGATGACATCTGAGACGGGTATCAGTCAGAGAGACCTCACAAACACACACAGACACACACATACACGCCTGGGACACAACACTGGGACTTCATGTCCCTCTGTGGCAGAGATTGCCAGGTGGCGAGACACTCACACACACAAACCTAGGAAAGTTTGGAGATTTCATTGGATGGCTTCCAGTGGAATGCCAAACTCTATAGAGTGGCATTTTGTTCAGACGTTGGGATGTAGTGACACTGCCAATCAATCCAGGTCTGAAGAGGCCACTGTGAGAAGGTTGACGGGGGAGATTGAACAATGGATAACTGTGCATTCACACCAAGAGCAACTAAAGCTGTAAAAATCACCTTTGTCACACCTGCTAAATAAGTTCTTAAGTTTCTTGTCATTTATTTATATATAAAATTCAAATGATGCAAAAATTCTATTTTGCTTATCCAGTTAAAGGAGATTTATGCTTTTAGTACAAACAACTTATGGTTCTGTGAGCCGGCTAGGTTGTCTTTGCTTGAAGCTAGAAGTTCAACAGAAAGTTGTGCTATTTGAAAGCCTTCAAAAAATCCTAGAGAGTTAGAGTCAAGACAGAATCAATCAAATTACAACCAAGAGCAAAACCACGTCAAGCCACGTCAAGAATTTTTTTTACAGATCTTAGAATGGGTCTCTGATCAATGCCTGCCTAACAAAGGCTGCAATCATTTTATCCCCCCTTGTTTTGATAGAATCTAGAGTAGAAATTGAAGTATCCAGGTATGTTCCCTTAGATCCATGCAAGCAAAGAAATGTTTACTTTCTAATTTGTTCTCAGTGTTTTACAGCTCTAACTCCTCATAGCTGATATAGTATGCATTAATGTCAGCCATCTTCAACATATTTTAATTGCTCTATTTAGTGAGCTTTGTAGCTCATTGCTTCTGTAGCTTTAGTTGCTTTTTCCTTTCTTGCATATTAAAAAATGAATGACAGTGTTTCAAAGAGCTTTAGTCGCTGGTGGTATGCACACACAGTAATGAAAGTGTTATGGATGTGACAGAACATGAGCAAGTATAGTATTATTATGCCTATTTTGTACAAATTTTAATGTAACACGAAATTGTTAATTACCAGTATTTCTCAAATTTCATAGATTTTTAAAACTGAGTGAAAATTTATTGGATAAGCCTGACAAAAGCATCCCCTTGTGGACTACAAAACAGAAGTAGGCTGGAGGCAGAGGATTTGAGAAAAAGATGAAGGAAGGTAAAATCTAGAACTACACCTCGTTCCTTGCCTTTGCTCCCCCCCCCCCCTCCCCCCTTTTCTTTCGTCCCATCACCATCATTATATTTTTCCTCCTCTCCAACTTTTTCTGTTGAGAAATAAAGAATGACATGTGGGCAATAAAAATGACTCAAAAAACACACCATTGTTTTGTCATCCCACGAATGCAAATATTGAATAAAGCTGAATCAAGGAAAGACGTGGGAGGAAGTGAGGGAGGAATGTGAGAGAGGAGTAGTGAGAGGGGAGAGGAGAGAGATGAGTGTGAGCAAGCACAAGTAGGTGGAGGAGGGTCAGAGACGGAGAGAAAGAGAGAGAGATAGAGAGAGGAATGAGCGTGAGGGAAAAAGAGAGGAGGCAGAGGATGAAGCCGTGTTGAAAATGGCTACTCTCACACAGATTGCTCTTGATTACATGACCTCTCGTGTTTCTCTAGCTCTCTCTTTCTCTCTCTCCTTCTCCATCACACACACGCTCTCTCCCATTCTCATGTCTGAGTCATTCAACAGAGGGTTAGGGGCCTACTATCAGCCTACGTGTGCCCATTCATCACAACACTGTACTCCTCTGCAGACATTTCAATGTGATTTCATCTATCTATTCAATTATTTATCTACTTGTCTTTTCATCATGTTATGTATCCCATAAAAAAATACTCATCCATGAATATGTGCTTGCTTACACAGTTTGAGCATTTGATTCCAAACTAAGGAGCCAAACATGTGGATTTGTTTACAAACTAAAATAGAATCAGCGATGAAGGTAATAAACATGGTTTCATAAGGGTCATACTGTACAGTATGTGAGTTACTTCTGGTTTCATCCTCCATTGGGGCGAAAGCTGGCATCTTGCACGCCTTGGCCCGTAAAGAATTATTTTAACCGTAAAAACTGGCTGTGAACCTGGTAAATGAACCTAAAATTTTTGCAAAGTGTAAGTGGCTAATGGAATGTGTCTGGTGTCATCAGAAATCAGTGGGTTTGCTAAAACAAAATTTGACATTCTGTAAACAAAGTGAAAAGCCCATGGGCTTGGGAAGTGATCACCTTCTATTGAATACTGTCATGCAAACATCTTTCAATGTCAATCAATCAATGTATAGTCTCACCTGTTTATCAAAGGTTTTCACTCATTTTTGTGTATACTACTGTATATTTAAGTTATTATTTTAAAGTAAGTGCATTTGCTGGGAAACTCATGACCAACTGTTCTTGGCAATCTGGGCCCCCGCACAGGTGAGTTATAAGTTGTAAGAAGAGCTAATTTAGGTAACCTGCCAAAAATGAATTTTAGCACCACGAGAGCACCATGAGAACACAAACTACAAGAGGAACTTTGTATGTTTGTGGCTTTTTAATAAAGTTACCTGACACCCATTTTGGGTCAGCAAGGCTGTGGACCCATGGCCAGCCAACAGGTAAGTCTCCTGGGACATGATGAGGACCCAGCAATGGACTTTAAGTTTCAGTTTAGAATGCACAGGTGCAGCATTCAGTGCCCCAGGAAACAAGAAAAAAAGTAATGTTTGGAAAATAAATAGCTTCTTTCTAAAGAAAAATACCTGGAAATGATTGTTTCCCCTGTCTGTGAGGGTCCCATCGCTTACTAATAATCATGAGGCTATATTTGAAATCTATTTCCTCAAAGAAAAGAAAACAAGAATAAGCTTTGCTTCTCAGGACTTCTTTTTTTGTCACTAATCAAAGCTTAGCTTGAATGGGACTTTGTCTCATCTCCGCCAGTGTGTAAACCCTCATTCACTTCTCTTCCTGCTGTCTGGCTTTAGGCTCTGTGGCCAACACACACACACACACACACGCACAAACCCCACAACCCCCCTTTGACAGTTTCCTCCATGGAGGAAGATGCATCGAATGGTAATCAATGGATCACACCCTGCTGTTCCAGGCACTGTCTCCCTGAGCCAGAGCAACGACTGACAGGTCACCGGGCCCATTAGTGTAAACAAACAAACAAACAGCAGTGCCCGCCGAGCAGCAGCCCAGGAGAAGGCACATCAATCACAAGCCCGGCTAATGGCTAACAGCTAACAGAGCAGCTACCACTGCACTCCAACACAGCATATTACCTGTATCACTACAACTGTGCTGCTATACAAATCTGACTGTCATTTAACAGGGCATACTGTATACCATGCTACACTATAATAACACATGCTAACAAGTAACATTGAAACAAGTAACATTTCTGCATTTTTTCCGCTTTAATAATGAAAAACTATGCATGCTGCTCGCAGTTGCAAAACGATAATGTGCTAGTCTAATGCAGGGCATTTAATTTGAGCATTACCATCGTTAACGGAGGTCACAGTGGAGCTTGTTTGACCTGCAACGTTAGCACCCCTCCGTAGGCTGTCGAAAACATGACACTCTTGGAGCTTAATCCCATGCTTCACGGACAAATGTTTTAACATATTACTGGCATTTCTACCCTTACACAGTGTTTCCCCTACGATGTCTTTGACGGTGCGGGGGCCAGGACCACGGCTCAGGAACCCGACACAAAAAGGATACAGCTACAGGGTATTTGAAGCGAAAATATACAAAAACACCCTAAAATGGAAATAAATTAATAAACCTAGTCTTGAAATACCTGTAGCAAGCATAACCTGCAGAGCTAGGCAGTTTACAGTGAGGGAGACTAAATCAACCAACCAACACCCTCAACCCCAGAGTAACCACTGACCCCAACCCCCTGGAGGAATCAAAGAATCAAAACAGAAGGCTATATTTATTACCTACCTAAAATGTTCATAATTTCAAACATTTACAAGGACCAGACAATACTGTTGGTACAGTACAGTACATGGTACAGGTATCAAGCCCATTTCATTTCAGTGGAAAATATTATTAGGGCTTGCCAAAGATACATTAAAACCACAAGACAGTTGCATTAAGGTCCAGAAGTTTGCTATGAAAAAAGGTCTGTGTTTAAAACTCGTGCTGTTTATTCACCGTTTACCTGTAGAACATCAATCACTGCCACTGCTTTCTTGACTGGCAATATCAGCCGCCGAAAGCCTAGCGCTAGGCTATTGCAGACAGCAGTGTTGTGCCTGAGGGCAGCATTCATTGAATGACAATTAATGAACGTGTTTATAATTTTGGTGCATGAGAACTAAACGAACTAACATTATATTACTGCCTAAGGAATGATACTGTGAACATGTTAATTTTTACATTTTTGAACTATGAACTGAACTAGCAGCTAGTTCATGTAGAAAGTGAACTTTACCAACACTGAAAATGGTCTCCTCTGGTCTTAGGCTAACGTTACTTACTGCGACTGCGACAGTTAGTGTAATCACTCAAATGACCCTTAATTTACATTAGTGGGGAAATTTAGGGAAACACAACTCAGACAAGAGCTAGCGGTCTGGCTTTACTGAAACAGAAAAAACTGCGCTTACATTTCTCATGAATGTGGCAAACTATAAATCTTATCAAGCTGATAACGTAGCCAGGCTACATCCTTAAATTAATGAACTTACTAACTCTCTAGCACACAAGACGGGGAGTCCTAATAGACGTCTTAATAAGATAGCCTTACGTAACGTAATTTTAAGTAACACTGGAGAAAGTAACATAACGTCTGCTGTCTATCAGCTGATGACCAACACAACAAGGCAGGCGAGTCGGAGCATTGTCCAATCAGAACCCACAGCCAGACCTGAGAGTGGGCTGGGGGCCAGTGAGTATGCAAGTGGAACTGCGCTCCAGATGCAAAGACTTGGGGAGCAGCGGAGAAATGTGTCGACAGAGATGGTTGATAAGGGTTTAGTATCTTTGGTGTAGAGTCAAATACATAGGCAATGAAAATTCTGAAGGTGTGGCGGGCCGCCGCAGTAAAATGTACATAGGGTGTGATGTAAATATACCGCGACAAAAAATGTCAGAAAATCCGGAAAATGTCCGAAGTCATGCAGGGCAGGCTGAGGGAATCGTTAAGGAAATCGATAACAAAAATGACGTACGATGTCGTTGGAATTGACAAGTTAAAACTGGTACCAAGATGGAACCGGTTTTTGATACCCAACCCTAGTTGGAGTGCAGTAGCCGTAGGTAAATGCCAACGCTACATTCCTGCAAAGTCACTCCACCATACACTGCATAGTCACTTCACTTCATTGTCACTCCACCATAAGCTGTATCATGCAGTCTAGTACAGGGGTAACGAACTGGCGGACCCCGGTCCGGATCCAGACCCATGCGTAATGACATCTGGACCGAGAAAAAAATCTATCTCTATGCTCTTTATGTTTATGGTTTATGTCCGTTTTGAGCTGTCAGAAACGGTTAATTTAATTCACAGAAAAAATAAATCGCTCATCTTTTTCAAACTACAGAGAGTTATCCATCTTCAGAGTTGCAGATTGAATTTACGTACGCCCCCATCAGTTTGTATATTATCACTATGACATCTATACTGTAGCTGCAACGTCCAGGTTTTCCCTCAAACAGCAATTTGCGAACAGTTTCTTTAGCAAACAAAAATAATGGCGCACTCAAAACATGGCAAAAAGTGGAAGGTGGATTCTGAAAATCGTGAATTCAAGGGCAGACAGAATCCACTAAACTCCGAGTTAAGAACCAGAAAAATAAGCCAGACGCAAGCATCATACCAAGCAACACGCAGGTCAGCCACACAACATATGAGCGTGCAACTGAAACCTTCACTTTGAGTGGCATGGGTTTTAGGCAACCACAGAACCGTTCTCTGACGCAGAAATTATGAAGAAGTGTATGAATGAAGTAGGGCTAATAATTGCTATGTTTGAAGGAACTCAAAAGATAACATCATTTAAAAAAAAACATCCTCAACTGAAGACTAACTGAATTCCTCTAATTTATTGGACCAAATGAAATCTGCTGTTAAACAGGCTAAATGCATTTCATTGCCTTTGGATGAATCTACAGACAACACTGAAAGCCTACTAACTTTTCACACTGACTCCTGACAATACATTGTGCATAGTTGAAATGTTCCTTTTGGGGTTTGGCCTACTGCATTTTTTTGTTCGGTTCAAAATATTTAAACCATCACTGTTCCAGACCCTGGAAAGATTGGAAATTTTATGAGTGGACCTTTCAGGTTTCTAGTTGAGTACCCCTGGTCTAGTAGAATGGAAGTCACCCACTTTAGCAAGATCAGTATGTTATGAGGCAATGTTAGCATTATGTACCAAATTGGGGATGGTTACTTATTTTACTGGATAATGAGTCAGCTACATTATCCAGTAAAATGCAAACATTTAGAAACAACCGTAACAATGTATAATGGCAGCAATTTAAAGAGCCCATAGAATGCAAAACCACATTTACCTTGTTATTGTTGAATTTAGGTAGCTTAAGGTATCCAACGGACCATACCAAAACTCCCAACACCATCTTCCGCCTGCTTCTATATGCAAATTTCAGGCTAGAATTTGCCGGGGTGAAAAAAATCTGAAACTAGTGCTCTGTCTACGTAGACAGCGCAAAGCTACACCTCCTCTATTACATTGTCCAATCCAAAGAGCTCTGCACTAGAATCTTTGGTCCAATCGAAAATTGTTTGGAATAGTCTCTTGTCCAGCCCCCTGTTGCTTCGGTGATACGAACTGTAGTCTATGTGATAGCTAGCTAACATTGAGAACAGCTAACGGCTCTAAGAAAATTAAGTGCATGTTGAATTTTTGTTTGAAATCAGTGCATGATGAATTTCTGTTTGACTGGAGGACATACGGACAAAATGTCAGCACGCGCGTGTAACGTTCCAGGATGTACTGGGGTGGTCCACTACCTTCCTCAAGAACCTCGCATTCAATGGGAGTGGTTGATGTTTATCTACAACCACGTTCTGCTAAACTTCAATCCGAGATTGGTAGTTTGCTCTGGTGATTTCACCCCAGATTGTTTTGTCAACCTCGGGCTGTATCGATCCGGCTTATCAGAAGCACTACGCCTGAAACCATGATCTGTTCCAACTATACTGAAAGCACAACCGATTCTGCCGGTAGGTAACCACGCTAACATGCTGCACACTCGGTCACTAAAGTGTTGGTAGGCTAGCAAGCTAACCATAACAACAGATAGGCTACTAATGTCGCATTTCCACTACGGTTCCAGGCCGCCCCCAGGCTTCACCCCGGTCTTAAACACCTGTGCTTAGCCTCAGTATTGTATTTCTACTACCAAGTTTTAACACTAGGGTTTTAGGTGAACTTGGAATTTTTACTATACAAATGTAATAGCCTACGTTAATTTCCCGGTAAAGATGCATATCGCTGTCTATCATAGCATATCATAACCTCAAACATTAGTGCTGAAACTAAAACGTAGCCTATGCCTACATAATATGAAATGGTAAATGGTTCTGCATAACGTTGTCATAAAGGCAATCCTATAATATCATAATGTAGAAATATGAAAGCTGGTCGTGGAAAACTTTGTTCATGTTTATATACAACTTTATTTGTTTTCTCCGAGAAAATGAAGAGACAGACAAAACGTGCCAAGCGGTATCAATGTTGGCCTCTCGCAGGCAAAAGAGGAGGATGGGGGTCGCAGCAAATAGGCAAACTGAAAAAGCCCCAGCCAGCTCCGATAATGGAAAGACGTACCCCAAACAGCGGGGTTTTACCCCGTAGTGGAAATGCGCCATAAATAGTACTATGATGTCGGATATTGGGTATTTTAAATAGGCAAAATTCATATTTAACACGTTAGTTAACACGTTGCACTCTAAAATAGTCCGACTCGTTCATGTAAAATGCCAACTCTGTTTAACTTCCCAATGCCGTGTCTGAATGTGTGAAGCAACCCTAGTTTTAATTACATAGTATGTGACGTTAGTTACCGGGAATTCTAATAAAACTTACCAGTCTGACACATTCATTTCCAAACGCTGTGGATCTGGCTGTTGTATGGTTGAATTCCTGACAAGTCCATTGCGTGTTTATTTAGCTCAGATAGTTAACCGATTTACTGTTTACTCAGATAGTTCACGATTTACCGATTTACTGCTGAGAAAGAGTATCAGTGAAACTAGGGAGCCAAAATGCTTCAGTGAAAAAACAGCCAATAGGTCTCACAATGAACTAGCCAATCAGCGCCAGGAGGCGGGAAACTGGCCAGAGGGTGGGAAATACGAACATTTTAACATTTAACATTTTAACATTTCTGAGCATGGAAAAGACAGCCTAGAAATACTCCTGGGTCTTTTTTATTGAGGCTCAAAGAACATTTTATGATGGTCAATAATTGTGTTCTATGGGCTCTTTAATGTATAATGATAGCAATATGTAAAATAGTGAGGTGAAGGAGCTCATACAAAACCTCATAAGGATTTCCTTAAATTTCTTCAGGTCTATAAGCCAATAAGAAACTTAAAAGCAATTATTATAGGAAGCCACTGCTGCAAACATTCTTTAGGGTTCTTCAGTGCATATATATTATTGTTAGATTTAACACATACCAGTATTAATACTGGGGTCTAACAACACATTTTTTTATATTAACCCTCAGTGAATGAAGCCCAGTACCATTAGGCCCACGGCCAGGATATTATTAATTCACTGTTAATTTTTATTTATTTATTTTTATTTCATTATAAAACACACACACACACATACACACATTCTCACACTTTAAATAGTACATATGTGTGAAATCCCACACCCACTGCACTGAGAAATGAACCACAGCTGCTATTTGACATAATAAGGCTTTTTTTTT